>AWOL01S0081499.1:14749-28577 GCA_000715115.1 Nicotiana otophora | reverse complement strand
TACTTTATCCTTTAGACTCAGTTGAACTCAGGACTTGCACATAGATATGCCTTAGAATTGTCTTCTGGAGAACAAACAATATAAACAGTAGAATCAGTGCTAAAAGATGCTTTGGAATCGCCCTTGTACAATATTCTATAATTTGGTTGTATCGGATCACTTTGATAAAAACAAAGATTAAGGTGTACAACAATTACATATTTTTAATACACGGATTTGTTGCATATGTTTAGCACATTCGCAATTTATCCATATATAGCAAACTTTATGATAATTCCAAAATCAAATTTCTTGAGTGAGCTGATCTTGTCATGCTGCAAGATATATTTGGAAGTGCATACATTGATTCCTATCTTGTGACTGGACAAAGTAATCACGAAGAACTGCTACTGGCATTATAAGCATTCGAGAAAGTTGTAAGTTTTTGTGCTGCAATTCTACCTTGTTTAATATGTATATATTATCATTTTCTCCTTGTCATCTTCTGAAACAGGTAAAGTTACTTTCATTAATAAAGTACTTGCAAAACTACAAAAAACAAAATGGCGTCTGTTCATCTCCATAGTATTCCAAAACTCGAAATACTAAGACAAATCACCAATATATCATACTATATACTACTAGAAATTCGGAAAAAATCGTCCAAAAAAATCATCCAAAAAAATCGATCAAAATCGGTCGGTAATGGCCGATAACCATCCAAAACGCGGTCATTTACGTGTGGTCGGTATTTTGAAGGTCGGAAGAGCATACCAACCAAAGTTGGTCAGAAAGTACCGACCAACATTGGTCAGTATCCTTTACACGACCATCTACCAATTTAATTGACTTACCGACCTTCAAAATATCAACTGATGGTAGGCTATAATCTCGTATTTAGGTCGCTTAATACACTCCAATTTACTGCACTTTAATTGAGTTTGAACTTTAATCGCTAGTGTTTTGCACTAATTGTGTGTTTTATGCCTTGTAGGAGTGATTCCGTTCTATGTAGATGTTATGAAATGAATTCGAGTGATTTAGAGCTTTGAAGTCTGAGTAAATACCCAAGGGATTAAGCCGGAATCGCGTTCGGGGGTCGAGGACTACATCTGGATATCAAAAATCAAGGAAAAGGTCGGACTCTGAGAAACTTCCACAGCCGCGGCGCGCTGCGGCTGCCTAATTTTCCTGAAGTCTGTCAGAACAAGCTCTATGAAGTTTCCCACAACCGCCCCGCGTGGTGCGTCGGCCCATGGGGCGCGCCTGTGCAATGTTTACAGAGTTATTGTCCTAGTTCACGCAGGAAAAGGTATTTTCGTCTGGGCCCGATCCTACTTAGTATAAATACATGTAAAACGTTATTTTAAGGACTTTTGACAAATCTGAGACCTAAGGAAGTCAAGGAGGAGGTGGAGAAGCAAAAGCACAAGGAGTTCACAATCCTCACTCAAGACAAGAGTTTGGATCATTTTATGTTTTTCTTTATATTTGTGATGAATTACTCCATATCCATCGAGTAGTTCCCTTTAGGGTTTGATGGATTTGGAGCATTGATATTTAGTTGTGGATATTAATTTTAGTTTTTATGTATTGAATCGTTTTTGACGTTTTAATTGTACCATCTATATTCACATGTTCATGTAATCGAAAGAGGCATAACTTGTGATATATTTGTATTATCTTATTGGTTGAATTCATTAATTCTTCTTAGTAATCGCAAGAGGCTAGTTGAATTATTGATTAAACCTAGTTAGGAGGATAATCGAGAGAGGTTTTTCTAATGACCCAACCACTACGAAGTCTTGCATATCTTCACCGAGCTTACATTGGTTCAGATTGTGAGGTTGAGACTTAATCGAGAGAGGAGTTTCTACTAAACGTTTGAACTAATAATTGAGTGAATTTGAGAGACTCACTTGAACATTAGAAGTGAATTGACTAGAGTTAAATTCCAGACATTTATCTTGCACCTATCCAATCAATCCCTATTTCTCCCATTGATATCTTCCTTGTTTACTTTTGTTTCGATTGTCATTCGTCAATTAGCTTTAGATTCTTAGTTAAATTTAGTTTTTCATCACATAATTCTAAACTGTTAATTATCTTGGATAGCAATCTAGCTACAAACTACGATAATACTGTTTAACTCCAATCCATGTGGATACGATATTATATTATACTATATTCGACTAGCGAGCATATTTTAGTGTGTGTTTTAAGCTCGTCAAATTTTGGTGCCGTTATCGGGGATTGGCAATCAATAGTGTTTGAAATAATTTGTAGTGCTAATTCAGGAATTAGGTTTTCGTCAAATTTTGGCGTTGTTGCCGGGGATTGGCAATCAATAGTGTTTGAAATAGTTTATAGTGCTAATTCAGGAATTTTTATTTTTATTTTATTTTTCCCTTTTTACGTTTGGTATTCTTTAACTGTGCACAAGCTATAGGTTAGATTGGTGTATGACTCGATCTTCTGGGAATGAAGTGCTACCATACGAACCAAAAATCGAGAAACAACTGCGACAGCTGAGAAAGAAAAGAAATTTCACCGAGATGTTAGAAAAGGTTGGGAAATGCTCAACCAAAGATATGGTTGGAAACGGTGATGATAATGTGGATTTGGCTGCGAGAGAGGCAGCCCAACAACGAGAGAAAACTGCAAGGGATGCTGAAGAAGCAGCTATTATAGATGCGCATCGCGTCTATAAAGAAGAGAGAGGTCACAAACTTAATCAAAATCAACCCATGGGTGTAAGCCAGTTTAGAAACTTAGCTCCTGGTGCTAGGAGACCACTTGGTGATTATGCTAGACCGGTCTACAACCAGAGATTGTCAAGTATTTGACCACATCCAGTGGCAGCGAACAATTTTGAATTGAAGCAAGGGTTGCTTCAAACTCTTCAAAACTGTTATGTCTTCAGAGGAAAGATGAACAAATATCCAAATAACCATCCAATGGACTTCGAGGAGATCATGAACACCTTTCAATATAATGGTGTTTCACAAGATGTAGTTTACTTAAGATCATTCCCCTTCACGCTGAAAGATGATGCAAAGCAGTGGCTTCGAAGCTTGCCCCAGGGATCGGTTAGAATATGGGAGGAGATGACCAGAAAATTTCTTGATAAATATTTCTCCTCAGTTAAAACCGGCAAGTTTAGAAGAGAGATCCATATCTTTTACCAGAAAGATACTGAAATGGTTTTTGAAGCTTGGGAGAGGTTTAAGGAGATAGTCAGAAAGTGTCAACATAGGGGAATTGAACTCTGGATGCAACTCCAGGATTTTTTGGGATGGGTTGACATCGGCCTCGCGCAGAACATTAAGCAATGCAACTGGAGGTCCATTGACGAAGAAGACACCAGAGGAGATAGTCACTATTCTTGATAGGTTATCTGAAGATACAAATCAGTGGCCCTCTGAAAGTGCTGAAAGAAGAAGGGCGAATGGTGTTAACCAGGTTGATGCTAACATATCTGTGTAGGTACAATTTGATGTTATGGCGAAGGAGATAAGGAAGCTAACCTTAGCTTCAATATAAAGTGAACCTCATGCAACTTGTGATATATATGGAAGAGGACACCCTACTCATGAATGTCAAGCCTCAACTGAGGAAGTTAATTATGTGGGTAATTATAACTTCAATGCAATGGGTCAGAAGCACCCCGGGTTTTCATAGAGTTCACCTCGAGGTACAACAAATGCATGGCAATAAAATAACTCCAGATTTCAAGGAGCTCCTGGTTTTGTGAATCAGGCGAGGCCGCAGTTTCAGCCTCAACAGCCAATTCAGTATGGGTTAGAAGATCTAATGAAGTCATTCATTGTCGAGACTGATGAGAGATTATAAGCTCATGGCGCAGCTATCAAAGAACTTGGGAAAGGCTTGAGTAACTTGGAGAGACAAGTGGGACAAATTGCAACTATATTATCTGAAAGAATCCCAGGTACTTTGCCTGCTGATACCGAAAATAATCCCAAAGAAACGGTGAATGTTATGACCTTGAGAAGCGAGCAAGTGTTGAAAGATCCCACACCAATCCAAAAAGAGGTGATACCTAAAAAAAAGTCAGAAGGAGCTGAAAATTAAAGATGGTAAGAAGAAGAAAGGTAAGAAGGGAGTAGAGAAAAAGAAGAAGGAGGAAACTTCAAGAAGGGGGGAATTTAATGAAGAGACCAATCACATGCCTGCTCTACATTTTCACCAAAAGTTATATAGAGAAACGTTGGACAAGAAATTTGAGAGATTTCTGGATATACTGAGACAGGTTAATATAAATTTGTCATTCACTAAAGTTCTCTCACAAATGTCAGTTTATGCCAAATTCTTGAAGGAGATCCTGACAAAGAAGAGGAAGATAGAAGAGACCTCAGTGGTCAAGCTCACAGAGCATTGCAGTGCAATCTTGCAAAACAAACTCCCACAAAAGTGTGGAGATCCAGGGAGTTTTACTATACCTTGCTCTTTAGGCACCCTTAACTTTGATAAATCTTTATGTGATCTTGGTGCCTAGATTAATCTAGTGCCTTTGTCTATATATAGGAAGCTAGAGAGTGAGGTTGGAGAGATAAGGTCGGTACCAATATCTTTGAGCAGGCTAACCAAACAACTCTGATACCCTAGGGGATAATGGAAGATGTCTTAGTGCGGGTAGATAAGTTCATGTTTCCTGTAGACTTTATAGTAGTAAATATGGAAGAGAATAAGGAGGTCCCTCTCATCTTAGAAAGACTATTCTTAGCAACGGGTAGAGAAATTTTAGATATACATGATAGAAAACTCATGCTTAGAGTGGGGGTGGAGACTGTAACTTTTGATATGATTGTAGAAATGGGGGTGAAAAAGGAAAAGCGAGTTGCAAGTGTTGAGTGGAAAGTGAAAAGTTCAAAAGAGAAGGCTGGAGCGAGTGAGAAAGATAAGTGTAGGGTGTACCCCAAGAAGGTTGAGAAGAAGTTGTCTGCATGGATGTGTGCACTAGTTCGGGCGCGAAGAATAGAGCCCAACTTCGACTCAGACCCCGACTAGAGATTCAGGGAAGTTTCCTCTAACTTATATTTTTTAATTGTGTGTTATGGGGACATGCCACAACTTAAAGTGTGGGGTGGAAAATAATTGTATGTTGTATGTATATGTGTTAATTTTGTTAGTTGTAGTAGTTGGAAAATTGAAAAAAACCATAAAAATTGAAAAACCTTCAATTTTTTCTGACGACGGATATCATTCGACAGGTTTCTTGAGGGATTAAAGTTGAAAGGAAAAGACCAAAAAGACTTTCTTTTGTTAGGTAGTGTAATAATTCCCCCTTGGTTTTTCTTTGTGACGTGGTTCTTTTTCAAGGGTTTTGTTTGAACCGGGTGTAGTTAGTTTTTATTTCTGTTAGGTGTAGGAATCTTTGTGCTATGTTTTGAGTTAAAGGCAATATCTCTTGACTTGATTATGCCTTGAGAATAGTGAGTGCTTTAGTTGTGACGCTTAGGCTCAATTTTTGACTCTTGTATAAGTACCTTAAATTGTATGATCTTAACTTTGCTTAACCTCTTTGACTAGAGTGTCTTGATAGTCCGATCCTTAGTGAGTTATGTGCCATGTGTGTGTGAGGTTTGTGTTATTCTGTGCATTGCATTTGATGTCTAGAACTTGCCATGTATGTTTGCAAAGTAAAATAGTAGTTTTATTCAGTCTTGGAAGTGATATGGGCATTTCTTTGTTGAACCAGTTATATGCTCTTATCCACCTAATTGTTATGTTAGTTTACCCCTTTGAGCCTGTAATCTTGTTTCTTTGGCAACCACAGTATAAGCCTTACCCATTTATTTTGAATTGACCATCTATTTGAACCTTGTATTTCTTGTGAGCACTTGAATTTGGTATAAACTTTGTAAAAGTTGAAGTGTGGGATGGTTGGTTTGGCTTTTGAGTGAAAATAATGAAATATTTAGAAAGGTGCAATGTTTTGAAAAAGTAAGAGCCATTTGAATTGAAAAAGAAAAAGAAAAAAAAATGTTGTATGATTGTGCAAAATATTCCATGATAAGTGGTAACTCTTATTGTAATTGTGCTTAAAGAAGTGGGAGTTAATGTATAATGATGTTAAGTTGGAGTATGGTTTGACATAAGTGTGGGGTTTTGAATGTTAAATTGTATGTATTAATGTGCTTAGGAAGGTGTTGTCACTCTTATATCTAAATGCATCATACCCATCCTGCAGCCTATATTACAACCAATTAAAGTCCTACTTGATACTTGACTGAATGAGCTCGATTAGTTGCATAGTACACTATGGGCAAGCCTATGGTTCATCTTTTGTGGCATATGAATGTTGTTCTGAGAGTGAGTGAATTCTTTCTATCTTGAGTTCCTAATTGTTCTCAAATTTTATTGTGTGTGGAACTACTCTCTATTGTTGTATGAGGGAACTTGCTTCATGAAGGAAAGGTAATGCTTGACATCTATGTTGAGTAAGTGAGCGAGTTATAAATGACACGTAGTACTTCTGAGTCAAATCTCAAGGCAAGAATGTTACGCTACTGTGCTTAGCCTATTTTAAATATTCTTGGTTTAATGAGTTAGAGGAGTTGCTAAATAAGGTTATGTCTATAAAAAAGTGTGGTTTGATTGCTCGAGGACGAGCAATGGTTTAAGTGTGGGGTGTTGATGGTAGGCTATATTCTCGTATTTTTGTCGCTTATTACACTCCAATTTACTGCACTTTAATTGAGTTTGAGCTTTAATTGCTAGTGTTTTGCACTAATTGTGTGTTTTATGCCTTATAGGCGTGATTTCGAGCTATGTAGATGTTATAGAATGAATTTGAGTGATTTGGATTTTATAAGTCTGAGTAAAAGCACAAGGGATTAAGCCGGAATCGCATTCGGGGGTCGAGGAATACATCTGGATATCAAAAATCAAGGAAAACGCCAAACTCTAAGAAACTTCCACAACCGCGGTGTGTGGGGCGGTGCGTGGCACGCCGCGGCTGCCCAATTTTCCTGAAGTCTGTCAGAACAAGCTCTCTGAACTTTCCCACTAATGCCCCGCGTGGCGCGTCACCCCATGCGGCGCGCCTGTGCAATATTTACAGAGTTATTATCCCATTTCACGTAGGAAAAAGTGTTTTCATCTGGGCCCGACCCTACTTAGAATAAATACATATAAAAATATTTTTTTATGGAATTTTGACACATCTAAGACCTGAGGAGGCTAAGGAGGAGGTGGAGAAGCAAAAGCATAAGAATTTATCAATCAATCCTCACTCAAGACAAGAGTTTGGATCGTTTTATGTTTTGTTTTTTATATTTGTGATGAATTACTCCATATCCATGGAGTAGTTCCCTTAGGGTTTGATGGATTTGGTGCATTGATATTTGTTTGTGGATATTAACTCTAGTTTTTATGTATTGAATCGTTTTGGACGTTTTAATTGTACCATCAATATTCACATGTTCATGTAATCGAAAGAGGCATAACTTGTGATATATTTGTATTATATTGTTGGTTGAATTCATTAATTCTTCTTAGTAATCGCAAGAGGCTAGTTGAATTATTGATTAAACCTAGTTAGGAGGATAATCGAGAGAGGTTCTTTTAATGACCCAATCCCTGCAACGGCGCCAAAATTTGACGAGCTTTTCTAAACTAACATTCTCCCCCTTAAGTGGATACCAATTGATGGTAGGCTATAATCTCGTATTTTAATCACTTATTACACTCCAATTTACTGCACTTTAATTGAGTTTGAGATTTAATCGCTAGTGTTTTTCACTAATTGTGTGTTTTATGCCTTGTAAGAGTGATTCCGAGCTATGTAGATGTTATGGAATTAATTCGAGTGATTTGGAGCTTTGAGGTCTGAGTAAAAGCCCAAGGGATTAATCTGGGATCGCGTTCAGGGGTCGAGGACTAAATCTGGATATCAAAACTCAAGGAAAAAGCCGGACTCTTAGAAACTTCCACAGCCGCAGCGCGTGGCTCACCGCAGCTACCTAATTTTCTTGAAGTCTGTCAGAACAAGCTCTCTGAAATTTCCCACAATCGCTCTGTGTGGCGCGTCGCCCCATGCGGTGCGTCTGTGCAATTTTTACAGAGTTATTATCCCAGTTTGTGCAAGAAAATATGTTTTCGTCTGGGCACGACTCTACTTAGTATAAATACATGTAAAAATGTTATTTTATTGACTTTTGACACATTTAAGACCTAAGGAGGCTAAGGAGGAGGTGGAGAAGCAAAAGCACAAGGAATTCATCATTCAGTCCTCACTCAAGTCAAGAGTTTGGATCGTTTTATGTTTTTCTTTACTTTAAACATATTTGTGATGAATTACTCCATATCCGTGCAGTAGTTACCTTTAGGTTTTGATGGATTTGGTGCATTGATATTTGTTTGCGGATATTAACTCTAGTTTTTATGTAGTGAATCGTTTTGGGCGTTTTAATTATTGCATCTATATTCACATGTTCATGTAATCGAAAGAGGCATAACTTGTAATATATTTGCATTATCTTGTTGGTTGAATTCATTAATTCTTCTTAGTAATCGAAAGATGCTAGTTGAATTATTGATTAAACCTAGTTAGGAGGATAATTGAGAGAGGTTCTCCTAAAGACCCAACCACTACGAAATCGTGTATATCTTCACCGAGCTTACATTGGTTCATATTGTGAGGTTGAGACTTAATCGAGAGAGGAGTTTCTACTAAACGTTTGAACTAATAATTGAGTGAATTCGAGAGACTCGCTTGAACATTAGAAGTGAATTAACTAGAGTTAAATTACATACATTCATCTTGCACCTATCCAATCAATCCCTATTTTCTCCCATTGATATTTTCTTTGCTTACTTTTATTTCGATTATCATTCGTCAATTAGCTTTAGATTCTTAGTTAATTTTAGTTTTAAATCACATAATTCTAAATTTTTAATTCTAAACTACGACAATATTGTTTAACTCCAATCCATGTAGATACGATATTATATTATACTATATTCGACTAGCGAGCATATTTAACTGTGTGTTTTAAGCTCGTCAAATTTTAGAAAATGGTCGGAATGTTATTTTAATAATTTAATTTTATCGACCGACGTTGGTCAGTGTATTAAATTTATTAGTTTTGCTTACCGACAAACTTTGGTCGGTACTAGAAAATTTATATATTTTATAAATAATTAAAATTTATAAATACCGACCAACTATAACGACCAGGCCAATTATTTTGAACTATGGCACATAGTTCGGTGGTTCGAGGCCTTAAGTTGCTTCACTTCAAGTATTATGACTTGTACGTGTGGTCGGAATTGAATTTTAGAAAGTTCGGAATTGATACGGAAAAATAATTCTAAATTCGGAAGCTTTAAGTTGGAAAAATTAACCAAGGTTTGACTTTTATATAAACGACCTCGGAATCGAGATTTTAAGGTTCCAATAGATTCGTATGATGATTTCGGACTTGGGAGTGTGTTCGGGTTGAGTATCGGGTGGTCGGGGAGAATTTCAGCGCTTATTATGAAAAGTTGGCATTTTGAAGGTTTTAGAATTTTATAAGTTTGGGTTGAAGTGGATTTTGATGTTATCGATATCCGTTTGGAGTTCCGATCCTTAGAATAGGTTCGTATCATGATTTGTGACTTACATGTAAAGTTTGGCATCATTCCGGGATGTTTAAGTGTAATTCAGACGCGTTCGGCCAAATTTGAAGGTTGGAAAGTTGAAAGAAAGGTTTTGGCCGTCGATTTGTAATTTTGATGTTGTTTGGTGTGATTTGAGGCCTCGAGCAGGTCCGTGTAGTGTTATGAAACTAGTTGGTACATTTGGATGGGGTCCCAGGGGCCTCGGGTTTGAAACGGATTGAAATTGGATTGAAATCTGGATTTGAGGAAATGCTGGAAATTACTGAAATCTGGTGTCATCGCACCTGCGGTGGATTGGTCGCAGGTGTGGATACACAGGCACAATGGAGGTCGTTGCAGAAGCGGAGATAGCTATCCAGGAGAAGGAGCGCAGGTGCAGAGCTTTGGGTCGCATCTGCGCAAGCGTAGAAGCGAAACGCTGGGCGCAAAAGCGGGTTAAGGTACAGGAGCGGAAGACGCTCGCACTTGCGATGTCGCAGAAGCGGGGAATGTTTCCGTAGGTGCAAGGCTTTGCGTTGGGTGATTTTCTGCAGAAACGGGGCAGCGTCGAAAAAGCGGCGCTACAGGTGCGGCATTTTGGCCGCATGTGCGAGATTTCGGCTGGGCAGAAGGGTTCTTTAATTGGATGGCCGAAGTTGGGGAGCTATTTTGAGGAGGTTTTCATCATGCAACACAAGGTAAGTAATTTTCCACTTGTTGTAAGTTAATTTCATGGATTCTATATGGATTAAAAATGAAAATTATAGTAATTGTGGGATTTTTGAAGAAACCTAGAAATTGATAATCTTGGATTTTGACTACGGTTTTGGAAATGGAATTAGGAATAAATTATATATTTGAGTTCGTGGTGTTATAGGTAATGATTATCTTTGAAAATGTTCGGAATCCGGGTACGTGGACCTAAGGGTTGACTTTATCGACTTTTCGAGCGGAGTTCAGAATTGTTATAAATTGATTCATTAGAGGTAATAGAGTATATATTTATGGATTTGCACATTGTTTGACTAGTTTTGGAGAGACGGGCATCGGTTTGAGGTATTAGAGTGACGTTGGAGCCGGCTATGGAACTTCGGAGCGAGGTAAGTCTCCTGTCTAACTCTGTGAGGGGAAAACTACCCCTAGGTTATGTATTTGTTATGTGCTACTTGTTGCGGGGGCTACGTACACACGAGGTTATGAGAGTCCGTGCGTAGCTAGATTCATGTTAGTTCCGGGTAGACTTAGGCTCCCCCCATGCTATAACTATACTATTTGAGTTGCCTCTTGCCTATGAAATTCCTTTATTTTACATTACGGCTTGATATTAGATTTGCATAGAGTGATAGAATTGATATTGTAGAGATTTGACGGGCTTCATGATTAGTTGCAGAATAATTGTACTCCTCTTACGAATTTCTCCTGCGCTATGCGTTTTTATCGAAAAGTTTTCCTTAAAATCTATAACTCACAAGTTTATTTGTGAGTGGGGTCAAGGACCCGTCAAAGCTTCTTAATCTAATGGGATCGGGCCATTCACCTCAGAGGATTTTGTACCACACTCTCATGGGAGCGGGACATTCGCCTCGGCAGTATAATAGATGCATCTATTGTTCGTGTCGTTCGACCCTCGGTAGTGCACACAGTATGATGGGATCGGACCGTACGCCTCGGCATTTCTATAAAATACTCTTATGGAATTGTGCGTAATATTTGACAAGAAACCAGTGTATCTACGAGTTTTCCTGATTTGGATTATGACGGCCTATATGGTGATATCCATTATATATATATATATGCTCCGGTTGAGCAAGTAACTGCTAATTGAGAGCTTGAGTTTATTGTGGAGAGGAGGATTGTACTACGTATTTATACTTGTTTATTTCGTTTATTTACCCCGCCTCATATCTATTTACTTCTCACTGTACATAATTTATTTGACCACTAGTAAGTGTCGATGTTGAACCCTCGTCACTACTTCTCTGAGGTTAGGCTAGATACTTACTGGGTACGCGTTGACTTACGTACTCATGTTGCACTTGCTGCATTTATTGTGCAAGTACATATATGTCTGGTGGTCTTTTGGGTGCAAAGGCGCAGCCATTGCAGGAGTTTTACTGTGAGATGATTCCATGTTATGATCCGCAGCATGCAGAGTCTCCATCAGAGTTATTTATATTCTCCTGTCTAATTTGTATTCCAGACAGATGTTGTATTTTATTATATTTCCTAATTGATGCTCATGCACTTGTGACACCGGGTTTTGGGGGCTTCTTCTGGGTGATTGGTATGGTAGTGCACGTAATTATTATCATTTTACCCTGTAAATTCTATTTCATACTATTTAATTAATGAAAATTATGACTTCCAAATACTAAAATGAGTAAATAAGTTGATCGTTCACTGTTGGCTTGCATGACGGCGGTGTTAGGCGCCATCACAGCCTTTAGTGGATTTTGCATCGTGACACCAACATTGGTCGGTAATCTGGACAAGGCAGTCAACTTACCGACTAAAGATGGTCGGTAATGTTAAATTGCTCGAAATTCAATGTGCATTAACTGACCAACATTGGTCGGTATTTTGCAGTTTAATTTTTTTTATTAGTTACCGACCAAGGTTGGTCGATTTTCTAGGATTAAGCACGATATAGCTTCAACAGAGGCCAACTGTACAGGAAATCTTTCCATGGCCCGTTGGCCCGATGCTTGGGAGCGTCCGGAGCTAATTATGTTATGCGAGAAGTACACAAAGGGATATGTGGAAACCATTCGGGCGTCGATTCCTTAGTGCTAAAACTGGTAAGGGCAGAATATTATTGGCCCTGAATGGGACAAGATGCCAAAGCTTTCGTGAAATAATGCGATAAGTGCCAACGCTACGCAACGTTGGTACATGAACCAGCAGAATTAGTACATTCAGTTCTATCTCTGTGGTCGTTCATGAAGTGGGGGATGAATATCGTCGGACCACTGCCGCCGACCCTTTGTAAGGAAAGGTTTCTTTTAATTTTAACTAACTATTTTTCTAAGTGGGTTGATGCAGTTCCTTATCAGAAGATAGGAGGACGTGAAGTGGTGTATTTCTTGTGGGAGAACATAATTTGCAGATTTGAAATATCAAAAGCGATAACATGCGATAACAGGCCACAATTTGTAGGCGCAAAGATCAAAAAGTTCCTTGAAGATTTGAAAATCAAGAGAATCACATCTTTACCCTATCATCCGAGCATAAATGGCCAAGAGAAATCAACGAACAAAGTGATTATACAAAATCTCAAGAAGAGGTTGGAAGCGGCTAAAGGTAAATGGCAAAAGGAATTGCCGGGACTGCTATGGGCATACCGAACAACGGCCAAATTGAGCACAGGAGAAACCTTTTTTTCCCTTTTGTACGGAGCAGAAGCCTTAATCCCGGTAGAAGTAGGAGAGACTACATTAAGATATTTCGAGGCAAGTGAAAAAATGAACAACGAAGTGATGTTAGTCAACTTAGAACTACTCGATGAGCGCAGGGACGTGGCACATATAAGAATGGCAGCCCTAAAGTAGAGAATGGAAAGATATTATAATCGAAGAGCCAACCTCTGTTATTTCAAAGTGGGAGACTTGATTCTAAGGAAAGTAACTCAAAACACCCAGGCACTCAACGCAGTGAAGCTAGGTACAACCTGGGAAGGCCCCTACCGGGTTTCAGTTGTCACCAGAAAAGGTTCATACGAGTTGGAGAATCAGGATAGAGAAAAGTTGCCAAGCAACTACAATGTGGCATACCTCGAGAGATATTATTGCTGACAAACATCACCTGTACTGAAAGTATGTGCTGCACTCTTTTTCCCTTCATTTAGTTTTTGTCCCAATTGGGTTTTTCTGGTAAGGTTTTTAACGAGACACTAACAGAAAGCATACTACAAAGAAAGTTTCAACAGCTGCAATAAGACCTTTGATAGCAAGGCACACAAGCGAAGAACCACTCCGGGACGGTTAGATAATCTTTGGCTCGATAGCAAAATTTCCACCGTGAAAGTGAGTTTGCTATCAAGCAAAGGTTACCCGACCGTTCACAAGTGCAAACCACTAGAAGATTGTTAGATAGTCTTTATGCTCGATAGCATAAATTTCTAAGGGGAAGCAAAGTTTGTTACCGAGATAAAGATTGTCTAGTAATTCATTAGGGGGGTCCTCGAAGGTGCAATACTTCAGTGTTCCAATTCGCATCATTCGCATTTGAACACTGGGTGGGGGCG
>AWOL01S0081489.1:15995-33659 GCA_000715115.1 Nicotiana otophora | reverse complement strand
GGGCTGTAATACTCAAAACGACCGGCCGAGTCGTTACAGTTAAGGACCCGTCAAAGCTTCTTATTCTAATGAGATCGGGCCGTTCGCCTCGGCAAGATTATGTATTTCACTCTTATGGGATCAGGACGTTCTCCTTGACAGGATTTATGTACCACACTCTCATGGGAGCGGGTCGTTCACCTTGTCAGTTTAATAGATGCATCTATGGTTTGCGTCGTTCGACCCTCGGTAGTGCACATTTTAAATTTTTGTGTTGGATCGGGCCGTACGCCTCTACATTTCCTATAGCATATCATCATGGAATCGTGCGTAATATTTGGAAATAAGCCAGTGTATCTGTGAGTTTTTCCAATTTGAGTTATGACAAACTATCTGATGAGATCCACTATATCTATATATATGCTCCGGTTAAGAAGGGAATCTCTAATGAAGAGTTTGAGTTCTTTGTAAAGAGGGGGATTTGTACCACGTGATTTATACTTGTTTATCTCACTTATTTACTCTGCCTCA
This sequence comes from Nicotiana otophora, assembly GCA_000715115.1. Classification (NCBI taxonomy): domain Eukaryota; kingdom Viridiplantae; phylum Streptophyta; class Magnoliopsida; order Solanales; family Solanaceae; genus Nicotiana; species Nicotiana otophora. The sequence goes on along the minus strand of AWOL01S0081489.1, from coordinate 33,149 downwards.
TATTTACTTACCTCTTTACTATACATGATATTGTTGGACCACTAGTGAGTGTCGATGTCGACCCTTCGTCACTACTTCTCCGGGGTTAGGCTAGATACTTACTGGATCATACTACACTTGCTGCATATTTTTGTGCAGGTACATATGTGACTAGTGACCTTGTAAGAGTAGAGGCGTGTATGCACGCAAGGACTTACGTGAGCTGTATTCTATATTACGACCCGCAACCAACAGAGTTTCCTTCAGAGTTATTTGTATTTTTCCTGTCTAAGTTGTATTTCGGAAAGATGTTGTACTTTATTTTTACTTTTTAGTTGATGCTCATGCACTTGTGACACCGGGTTTTGGGGTGATTATGAGTTGTTTTGTATTGGAATTGTTAAGAATATTATTATTTACATCGTGAATTTCATCTTTTACTATTTAATCGAAGGAAACTATGATTTCAAAAATGTTAAAATGAGAGCCAAATCAAGTATTTATTTTTGGCTTGCCTGACGGCGGTGTACGGCGCCATCACGACCTTTAATGGATTTTGGGTCATGACACTTTCCATAACATGTTCACTACCTCTTTCCTTAAGATGATACAATCTTCTGTTTTGTGACCGCTTCCTGGTGGAATTCACAGAGGGCGTTGGATTTCCTAGTGCTCGGATAGGACCTCATCTTTGGCGGACACTTCACTTTTGTTCCAAGATTCTCAAGGGCGTAGACCACCTCTGTAGGTGAAACACAAAAATTGTGAGCATATAACAAAGGGGGCATACCTCTTTCATTCCTGTAAGTCCCCGATGTCAGCCTAGACGGGCCATCATCATAGTGAAAGAAGGGAGGAGCGGGTTACCTGACATAGGGTTGATGTTGTTTCATGTTTGCCGCGAGACTGGCTGATCTCTCCTCATATTATCACTTTATTCTTTCCTAGCCTCGGATTGTACTGACATGAGTCGTGGAGTTGGTTCGTTAAGGTCGTCATCATCTTGTCGGACCTTGGCACAATAGGAATTATGAATCTCATCCCATGTGGTTGGATGACACTTCATTAATCAGCTCAGCAACTTTCTGGTTGCTCTTGAACCCTCTCTACTCAACCCATTCCGAAAGACTGCTACGACCATTCCTTCGGACACATTTGGTAAGGTCATCCTTACCCTGTTGAACCGAGCGAGGAGGTCCCTCAGTCCCTCTCTTCGATTGTTTGATGGAGAAGATGTCGTTTACTCTTGTTTTGGCTTTCTTGGCCCCGACATGTGCCGTCACGAACTTGTCAACTATTTCTTTGAACGTTTCTATGGAGTGGGTTGGTAACTATGAATACCATGTTAATTTCCCTCCAGTGAGGGTTTCGCCAAATCATTTCAGCAAAATGGAGGGCACTTGCTCCTTGGTAAGGTCATTGCCCTTCACAATTATGACGTAATGAGTCACATGGTTTTCGGGAGCGGTTGTCCTATCGTATATTTTGAGATATGGTGGGGTTTTGAAGGTCTTTGGTGGCATGTGGGGCTGCTTCCTCGCTATACGACTGTTCTACGAACCTACCAGCGTCCTTTTTTTGTAGTAGTTTAGAGGCGCCAAGTATCTTGTCTACTCGTTCCTGGTGTTCTTTCATTTGGTCTCTGAGCCCTTTGTTCTCATTCTCTATTTCTTCTATTCTTTTCAAAACAACGACGAGGATGTTGTCACCTGCACTGCCAGTAATATCATGAGTTTTACCTGGAGTTGGAGGGTCTGGTTGGTCGCCATGTTCGTCCCCTCCTGTGGTTTCTAAAGTCGTGCATGGAGATTTTATGCTGAGTACGTTGGCTAGGGTATCAGTTAACCATGCTTTGAGGAGTTATTTCATAGCAGGTGGCATCCTCTCTCCCGCGGATGTGGAGGGTCCTTTCCCGTTTGGTTTTGTTGTGCTGCAGAAAGGTGGGGGTGACATTTCTTATCTGGGAGAGGTCGTAGGTGTTACCCCCTTATCATGAGTGTCGTAACCTTCGTTGATAGCATTCATGAGGTTCAGGGAAACATTATTTGTTGCCCTCATTGATTTCCCTTGGTTACCTGACATGAAAATTTTGTACGTGCAGAAAGGAGAAGTAAACTTTGTGGCTGTTAGATTAGCAAGTCACATGAGTTGTAGATATAATGGAAACTAAAAGATTAGCTAAGAAAATCCCCGTAGACTTTACCAAATTGTTTGACCTAAAATTTAGATCTAGGTTTAAACAATTAGATTTTCTAACATATTTGAGTTAATCTTAGCCAATAATAATATCCAAAAGGTCGTTTGAATAATGTTGTGATAAAATTGCTCAAGTGTTGTCGGATAATAATAAATATGCAGTAAAGACAATATTTAATGACCCATGAGCAAATAAGATAGAATTCAATAGTAATAAATAAAATATAATGGCATTAAATAAATAAATGCAAGTGAGGTAACCGAAAAAGGATTGGATTCAACGATATTCCTCCTGACAATGATAAGTGATTGATGAGTATTTGAATATTCGTATTCTTCTTGGATCGTGGGATGAAAGTTAGAATCAGATCGGAGAAAAAAGGTATATTTTGTATATATATAAAGCAAGAATCTTTAGGGAATGTCAAAGTATTGTTATTTTACAAAGAGTGTACAAAGAGTGTCCCCTCCTTTTCTATAACTATATCTCTTTCTATTTTTGTGCCACAAAACCCTAATAGTACATATTCCGAAAATATTCACCGGAATATTCTTTTTAAAGTCTTATCCTTAAAAGTAGTCGTTACTCCTCCGTTTAAGGAGAGTGTTCGTCCTCGACCTCGGTAGGTATTGACTCCTCGAACTAGCCTTCGTCATTTGTTGAACTCATGTCGATGACGTCTGGCAGCCTTCGAAGGTTTTCCTAATATTGATTTAGCCCTCACACAACTAGGATAATTTTGGCCCACGCATAGATATGCTTGTACCTCAACTAAGCACATGAAAATTACTTTAATCCATTTATATTTACATTTCACACCTTTTTAAAGCTCTCATTTGGAGTGAAAGAAAGAAAACTCTTCGCTTTAGTTCTTAGCATTGATTTCCCATTAAAAACTCAAATGCAAGAGCAATACATTTTTCTCAATTGTGTGGCTGTAAAGGTAGGCTTGTGAATAATAGGTGGAGAAGAACTTTAATGAGATTCAAATTACAAAGAAAAGAAATCTAACTCATAGAGATGGAGGGTAACTTGCATCGTCTTTTTGCACTTATTTTTCGAGATTCAACAAACTCTTCTAGTCACAATTTTCTGACACGCAAGGGTTAGGGGTGGCAAAACTAACCCAAACCCATTTGGTCCGCCTAAGTTTTAATGGGTTTGGGCTAGAGCAATTTGAAAAACGGGTTGTTTAGGGTTTGCCCAAGTTAACTCATCAACAATTATGGGTCTTTATGTATACTATAATAGAAACGTATTTACCTATTGTCTTTAGATTTTGTAGTTTTCAATACGTATTTAGATTTTTCTTATAAATGATATGCATTCCCCCCCTAAAATCCTTTACTTTATTTTCCCTCTCCTCTCCTCTCCTCTCCTCTCCTTTTTTTTCCTTTTCATTTCTCTAATTTCTTCAATTTGTTTGCCTAACACACTCATCCATAAATTGGTCCAATCGAAGACCAAAAATACATATGATTCTTGAGCATACATACATACAATTTCGGGTTTTAAGATTTTTTGATTTGTTTGGATTGGATGTTATTGCAAGTGATTGAGAATATTCTTCGGAGTTATATCTCAATTTTGAAGGAGATTAGTTAAGTATAGAGTTCGTTTTAGGTGAAAATTCATATTGAAACTCGAAGAATAAGAAGTTGCAGAAATTGTATGATAATTGTATCTAATACATCAATACCTAAAATATAATTGTATCATTAATGTATCATAATTGTATCTAACTTGTATTTGATACATTAATACCTAGAATAATACATGATACAATACTAACACAGTTCTCATACATCTGTGATACCAAAATGCAATACATCTCTGAAAACTTGTGGTATAATTATGATTTTTATTTTTTTAAACTTTCAATAACAACTCTAAACTTAAATATATTATGTATTGTATCATATATTATTTTAGGTATTAATGTATCATTTACAAATAACATAAAAATTTAATACAAATTGTGACAATTCTAAATCAATGGTGATAAATTTATCATACAATTCATGCAATTTCGTATTCTTGGAGTTTTAATATGAAATTTTAGGTAAAACCAACTTTAAAGCTTAACCAATTTAATTCAAATTTGAGATGTAAACTACAAGGTATATTCTCTATCAGTTGCAAGAATACCTAATCCAAACAAATCACAAATTCGTAAATTTCGAATATAGAATTCAAAGTTTCGAAACTTTTTAATGAATGTTGATAAATAATCCTTTGCTGTTGTAATTTTCGAGACACAATTTTGGACACTTTCATTTACATTGTGAGAGAATACCGATTTTGGATAATAAGTATGAGGAAGAGAGAATGTGATGTGAAATCTTTTGAAAAATATATGAAATTCAATTTTTAGGATGGGGTTGGTAAAGGAGTGTCACGACCCCAATTTCCCTCCGTAGGATGTCGTGATGGAAACTAGTCTCTAAGACTAGGTAAGCCTATCAATTATGCGGAATACAAAACTGAAACTCAAATCTCAACATATAAAATAAATCCAACCACGATTCAAATAGTTACAACTCCCAAAATCAGGTAGAAACAAGTCACGAGCTTCTAAACATTTATTCTAAGTATCTCTATGCATCAGAATCTAAAGAGAATAAGGAAAAACAACATATTAGGGATATAGGGAGACTCTGAGGTCTCGGATGATGGCAGATATACCTTGAAGTGTCTGGGTACAGCCTAGTTCACTGATACCTGGTATGGTAGGAAGTAACTGGATCTGCACAAAAAGATGTGCAGAAGCGTAGTATGAGTACACCACAGTGGTTCCTAGTAAGATCCAAGCCTAACCTCGGTAGAGTAGTGACGAGGTCAGGTCAATGCCCTACTGGTAATAACAAAATACAGGGCGAAAAGTTTAAGAATATCATAATAATGACAATGGGAATGAATCAAGCAAGGATTATGTCACAATTTAACTACACGGAATAAGGAAAAATAATACTTCGCGGAAGGAAAACAAAAAATTTATAACTTTAAGGAAAACACAAAAATAACCAAAGGCAAATGCAGTCATAAATAAATATCAACAAGGGCACTCTTGAGTTACCGCCTCGTAGTCCCAAATCATAAATAAACTCACAATATCTCATTTCCTTATATCACCGCGGGAGCCTTCACATTTAATTTTAAAGAAATTACATTCTCAAAATAGCATCCCGCGTTTTAGCCACCCTTATCACACCGCATGCCTTCTAGTAGTTCCCCTACTAGCATGTGTATCAATATCAAGGTATACCTTATACCACCACATGTGTATCAATATCACAATATATCATAATTTGCACCTCAAGTGCCCAAATATTTCAACTTGCCAAAATATATCAACAACACATTATTTTCAACAATAAGGAGCTCACGGTCAATCACAATGAACACAAAAATCTCACGAAATATTTGGGAGTGAATAATTCAACAAAAATAATATTTCACAAATTTAACGCTTTACCTCAATACCAAATTTGGAATGTCAAACACTTTTTTAAATAATAATTCAATTAAGAAATTCAACCTTCAAATAATGAACACAGAACAAAAGGAGCAAAGATTCAACTAAATAGGTAAAGCAATTAGCATGAAAAGGTAAGGCAAATTTAAAATTTTGAAATAGACTAATGATGATGAATACAACCGGATAAAATAATTTAATTAATATGTAATAGAGATCTACATAATTTAAAACCAGAGTTTTTCCAGATTTAGCCCGTGTACACACTCGTCACCTCGCGTACATGATTTTCAACACATCACAATTTTCATGACATTACACATCCTAAGGAGAATTTCCCTCACACAAGGTTAAACAAGTCACTTAACTCGAACTGGGAAGTTCTTTACTCCGCTATACCTTTGCCTCGTGAATTGACCTCCGAAAGCCTCATATCTAGTCACAATTAATTTGATTTAATCAATACAATTTATTGGAAATTATTTCAATATAAAAATACTAATTTTCCAACGAAATCCGAAATTTAACTCAAACATCGCCCGTGGGGTCCACTTCTCGGAACCCAACAAAAGTTACAGAATATGAACGCCCATTCAACCATGAGTCCAACCATATCAAAATTACTAAATTCCGATAAAAATTCGGCCCTCAAATCTTCAAATTTAACCAAGAGGGTTTTCTAAATCTTCCAACTTAAATCACCAATTAAATGTTAAACACAACCATAAAGTCGGGTAATTTGACCAAAATTGAGTTAAGCGCACTTACCCCATTGTGTTTCTTGAAAATATCCCGAATATCGCCTCTTCCCGAGCTCCAATTCGTCAAAAATGAAAAATGGGATGAAGTCCCATTTTCAGAACTTAAACTCTCTATACAGGCATTTCTTCCATGTAATCGCGGATCAAGTCCTGCGATCACGAAGAACAAAATAATTTCCGCCTAAAAATGGCCTTCGTGATCGCGAATATTCCCATGTGACCGCGAAGCACTACCCTCACAACGCTACGTGATCGCGGCACTCCTCACGCATTCGCGAAGAGTAAACGTTTGTGAACCCAGTCCCCTCATTTCTTCTATGTGAACGCAACACTACCTACGCGTTCGCGAAGCACAGCCTACAGAAACTTGTGCGGTCGCGTTCCTACACTCGCAATTGCATAGAACAAATCATCACTGCCCTCAAACAAGCCTACACGATCGCGGACAATTCCATGCGATCGCGTATAAGGAAACCATGTTCAGACATCATAAATATTCCAATAGAGTTCAAAGTCAAAAATTCAATCTGTTAACTATCCGAAACTCACCCGAGACCCCCCGGACCTCAACCAAATATACCAACAAGTCCTAAAATATCATACGAACTTAGTCAATACTTCAAACCACATCAATTAACGTTAAAACCGCGAATCATACCTTAATTCATGCATAATAAGGAATTCTAACTTCTAGATTCGATGTCGAAACCTATCAAATCAAGTCCGATTGACCTCAAATTTTGTATACAAGTCATAAATAACAAACGGTCCTATTTAAATTTCTAGAATTGGATTCCGACCCCGATATCAAAATGTCAACTCCCCGGTCAAACTTCCAAGCGTAAATTTCTATTTTATCCATTTCATGCCTAATTTAACTACGGACCCCCAAATAATTTTCCGGACATGCTCCTAAGTCCAAAATCACCATATGGAGCTATTGGAATTATCAAAACTATATTCCGGGGTCGATTACATATAAGTCAATATCCGGTTAATATTTTCAACTTAAGTTTTTCCTCCTTCATACTAAGTGTCTCAATTCATTCTGAAACCTCACTGGACTCAAACTGACTACCCCAGTAAGTCATATAACAACTATAAAGTAAAAAATGAGTAGTAAGTGGTGGAACGGGGCTAAAATTCTCAAAACGACCGGTCGGGTCGTTACATCCACCCCATCTTAAACAAATGTTCGTCCTCGAACGGGTATAGAGACATACCTGAAGTGATGAAAATATGAGGATAACGGTTGCGCATATCATGCTCGGTCTCCCAAGTCGCCTTCTCGACCGGATGACTCCTCAACTGTACTTTCGCTGAAGCAATGCCCTTCGATCTCAACTTTCTAACCTGTCTATCCAAGAAGGCCTTTGTCTCCTCAACATAAGATAGATCCTTGTCCAACTGGACTGAGATGAAGTCTAACACATGAGACGAATCGCCATGATACTTCTGGAGCATGGAAATATGGAACACTGGATGAACTGCAGTGAGATTAAGTGGTACTGCAAGTCTGTAATCCACCTCTCCAACTCTCTCGAGAATATCAAAAGGTCCGATATACCTCGGCCTCAACTTGCCCTTCTTTTTGAACCTCATAACACCCTTCATAGGCGAAACCCGGAGCAAGACTCGCTCACCAACCATGAATGCAACATCACGAACCTTCTGATACGCATAACTCTTTTGTACAAATTGGGTTGTACGAAGTCAATCATGAATAAGTTTAACCTTTTCCAAGGCATCCTGAACCAAGTCTGTACCCAATAGCCTAGACTAGCCCGGTTCGAACCAATCCACTGGAGACCGGCACCGCCTACCATACAAGGCGTGACATGGAGCCATCTTAATGCCTGACTGGTAAGTGTTATTGTAGGCAAACTCCGCAAGTGGAAAGAACTGATCCCAAGCACCCTCAAAATTTATCACACAGGCATGAAGCATATCTTCCAATATCTGAATAGTGCGCTCAGACTATCCGTCTGTATGAAGGTGAAATGTTGTACCCAACTGTATCCGAGTACCCAACTCACACTGTACGGCTCTCCAGTGGTCAGAGATGATAGATACTGGTATGCTATGAAGACTGACAATCTCACGGATGCAAACCTTAGCCAGCTGCTCCGAAGAGTAAGTAGTAACCATAGAAATGAAATGAGCTAACTTGGTCAATCTATCCACAATCATCCAAACTGCATTGAACTTCCTCTGTGTCCATGGGAGCCCAACAACAAAATCCATAGTGATCCTCTCCCTTTGCCACACCTGAATTTCTATCTTCTAAAGCAATCCACCTGGCCGCGGATGCTCATACTTCACCTGCTGACAATTTAGGCAGCGAACGACATACTCTACTATGTCTTTATTCATCCACCTCCACAAATAGTGCTGTCTCAAGTCCTGATACATCTTCGTGGCACCTGGATGAATGGAGTACCGTGAATTATGAGCCTCCTGGAGAATCAACTCATGCAAACCATCTACATTAGGCACACATAGCCTGCCCTGCATCCGTAATACACTGTCATCTCCAATAATGACTTCTGTGGCATCACCGTGTTGAACCGTGTCCTTAAGGACAAGAAGATAAACGTCATCATACTGATGCTCTCTGATACGATCATAAAGAGAAGACTGAGAAACTAGGTAGGCAAACACTCTGCACGACTCGGAAATATCCTGTCTAAAAAACTAGTTGGCCAAGGCCTGAACATCCAAGGCTAATGGCCTCTCCGCTACCAGTAAATATGCTAAGCTGTCCAAACTATCCGCCTTACGACTCAAGGCATCGACGGCTACATTAGCCTTCCCGGAGTGATAGAGATTAGCGGTATCATAATACTTAAGCAACTCCAACTACCTCCGTTGCCACAAGTTAAGATCCTTCTATTTAAACAGATATTGTAGACTTCGGTGATCGGTGTAGACCTCACAATGGACAACGTACAAATAATGCCGCCAAATCTTCAAGGCATGAACAATAGCTGCTAACTCAAGGTTGTGGACCGGATAATTCTCCTCATGTACCTTTAACTGTCTGGACGCATAGGCAATCACCCTACCATCTTGCATCAGCACTCCGTCAAGACCAATACACGACGCATCACAAAACACAGTATAAATCCCTGAACCTGTAGGTAATACCAATACTGGGGATGTAGTCAAAGTTGTCTTGAGCTTTTGCAAGCTCTCCTCATATTCCTTGGTCCACGTGAATGGAGCACCCTTCTAGGTCAATTTGGTCATAGGCACAAAAATAGAAGAGAAACCCTCTACAAAAATGGCGATAATACCCCGCCAAGCCAAGAAAACTCCTGATCTCCGTAGCGGAGGACGGTCTGGACCAACTCTGTACTACCTCAATATTCTTCGGATCTACCTTGATCCCTTTGCATGAAAGTATATGACTCAAGAATTCCACTGAATCTAAGGTACCTCTCCACTCTAGCCGTTATAGACCGGACATAGCCAACGTCACCGTCTTGGCATAACAATCAAGGATCGTGTGATGGGGAGACAACCAGTCAATGCCCAACATAATATCTAAATCCACCATACTGAGCAATAATAAATTAGCTCTAGTCTCAAAACCACTGATAACAATCAAACACGACCGATACACACGGTTAACAATAATAGAATCACCCACGGTTGTAGATACATAAACAGAAGAACTCAAAGAATCACGGGATATGGCCAAATATGGGGTAACATAAGATGACACATAAGAATAAGTGAAGCCTGGATCAAATAAGACTGATGCATCTCTATGATAGACCAGAACAATACATATGATAACAGAATTGGATGCAACTGCCTCCATCCTAGCATGGAGGGCATAATATCTGGCTTGGCCTCCCCCTCTAGGGAGACCTTTACCTGTACGACCTCCACCCCTAGCTAGCGGTGCAGATGGAGTAGCAAATGGTGCAGTAATCATGTCCTGAGAAGCCTGAGGCCCTATGGAATAGGTGGGGCTTCAGAAATTTGTGGAGGTGAACCCCTCATTAGTTTAGGGAAATCCCTCATTATATGACGAGTGTCACCACCCTCAAAACAAAGCCCTTGGAGGACGTGGCTGCTGGGACTGGCTCGGGCCTGATCAACAGGACTGACCGCTGAAAGCACCCCATGCAGGAGGTACAGTAGACACTGGCAGTGCATAATATGGAACCTGAGGTCTGGGAGTAGGCGGAATACAGCTTGTAGCTGGAAGTGCAGAATTAATAGGATGACCTATATAGCCACTACCATGATGGGTTGCAGCTGAGGCACGAGAATTGTTATATGTGCTAGAATCTTGAGGTCTCTTAGCTTCCCTCTCTTCTCTCTCCCAGATTCGCATACCCTCTAATATCCTGGCGATTGCCACTACCTATTGGTATGTGATGTCCATCTCCAGCTCTCGGGCCATACTGAATCTTATACTAGGGTAAAGCCCCTCAATAAATCGACAGACACGCTCTCTGAAAGTGGCAAGCAGGGCAGGCTGGATAAAACACAAAACCGGACTGCATACTCTAATACTGTCATAGAGCCATGGCGCAACTGCTCAAACTCTGAGCGCCATACATCTCTGTAATGCCCCGAGCCTGGGGGTAAGACCGGCACCCAGTGCCTCACCTATCCTTGCGTACCAAATTATGGCTCAAGAATTCTAGACATATAATGTCATACTTTGGCCAGGGGCCACATAACAAGACAATTTGCGAAGCAAAATATAAAGCTGAATAGAGACTAACACTGACTAAATGTCAACATAAAGCTGGGCCGGCAAGGGCGTCATAACTACTATAATTGACAAGCCAACAAAATATACGTACAGGGCCTACAAGCCCAACATACTACACTAACTGATAGGATATGTCTACAACCCTTTACTGATAGATGTACTGTGATCGGAACAGGGCCCCAACCTACCCATAACCTATCTACATATATACACAAGATGTACACAAAACCTCTAGACCCGGCAACTCCGAAGGACATGGAGCTTACCGATAAAGCTGAACTCGGGCAATACCTACTAAGGAGGTCTACCCGTCTATGTATCTGAACCTGCACGCACGAAATGCAGCGCCCCCAGAAAGGGACGTCAAAAATACCGAGTATGTAAGGCAGTATACAGAAAGCTAAAACTGAACAGATAATCTGAACATATGCTTACCTGCTGATACTGACTCAATTCTCTCAATATAATAAGTAAATTAGTTGTCCGGCCCTATAAGGCTCAGTATATATATATATAATTATTCTGTCATAGTAGGCTCGCTCATAGGCGCTCGGCCATACTAGGCTCTGTATCTCGGCAAACAGGGCTCGCTCATAGGCGCTCGACCACAGTAGGCTCGGTATATAACTTACCATCTTATCAGAGGTTGCCCAATAGGGGCCTGCCCATCGATTATAGCTTGATGGTAATGAAAATACTGTAATATTGTATATATATAAACTCTCTGCTCTCTTGACTGGAAAAAGGAAATACTCAAATGAATATGAAGTCCCCATAAAGAGAATATTGTAACTTACAAAACTAGAAAAATATACGTAAATTCCAGGATATGACTTTTTCTTTATGCTTCGTTATCAAACTCGTGTAATTACGAGGCCATGCCAAAATGAAATAAGGGCTTAGACTTAACATACTTAGAGTAGAGAAAAATCCGTATAATATTTTTGAAAAAGATTGCATCGTACTCCTTTAGAATCGCAAAATTTTCTGTTGCTACCATTCTAACAATTCTCGTTGGAATTGTTTGGTTACAAGAATTTCGTTGAAACCTTGTAGGAGAATTTGATTGCAAGAAATCTCGCTGTTAATGTCTTTGTAGGAACTTGAATTTTAAAAGTTTCTAACGTTCTGTTATGAAGGAAATTTGTAAGACTTTTCTAAGCAATTTTGTTGCTAAGGTGCAAAGCTCACCTATGAGTTGTAGTGTCTTGCAGTTTAAAGCTAATGTTCTGATTGTGTCTTTGTATTCAAGACATGAGAAGATGAAGTTTTGANTTATCAGAGGTTGCCCAATAGGGGCCTGCCCATCGATTATAGCTTGATGGTAATGAAAATACTGTAATATTGTATATATATAAACTCTCTGCTCTCTTGACTGGAAAAAGGAAATACTCAAATGAATATGAAGTCCCCATAAAGAGAATATTGTAACTTACAAAACTAGAAAAATATACGTAAATTCCAGGATATGACTTTTTCTTTATGCTTCGTTATCAAACTCGTGTAATTACGAGGCCATGCCAAAATGAAATAAGGGCTTAGACTTAACATACTTAGAGTAGAGAAAAATCCGTATAATATTTTTGAAAAAGATTGCATCGTACTCCTTTAGAATCGCAAAATTTTCTGTTGCTACCATTCTAACAATTCTCGTTGGAATTGTTTGGTTACAAGAATTTCGTTGAAACCTTGTAGGAGAATTTGATTGCAAGAAATCTCGCTGTTAATGTCTTTGTAGGAACTTGAATTTTAAAAGTTTCTAACGTTCTGTTATGAAGGAAATTTGTAAGACTTTTCTAAGCAATTTTGTTGCTAAGGTGCAAAGCTCACCTATGAGTTGTAGTGTCTTGCAGTTTAAAGCTAATGTTCTGATTGTGTCTTTGTATTCAAGACATGAGAAGATGAAGTTTTGATGAAACCTTTGTGAAAATGGCTAACGTTAGTTTGCCACCTCAAGTCTTGAGAATGAATATGTAATGTTTTTACATTAGTTTACCACCTAAGCTCATATGACTACTTAGTCATATGTATTAATGGTGGCTTACTTCCATGTGGGGGTGGAGGTGGGGAAAGTTAATCTTTATCTACTTATTAGGTAATTAGGTAATGTCCCGTTACCCGGTAATTAATCAATTACCCGCATAATTAAGAATTGTCTCACATTACTTAAAATTTTACTCATTTTTAACATACTTAATACATCATACTACCAAGGTCATATGGTACCTTGTATGGTACTAGTCCATAAATATCAGGTATTATCGCTTGACCTGTATTTTATCCCAAATTGGCAACCTTCAACGAAACTCATTTTCTTCTATTTGCTTACCTTCTCTCCTTCACGAATTTACTCATTATGTACTTGAAATATCATAATGCTTATAATATCAAGAAAATATCATCCCCGAGTCTACGTTAATTAACTGAAGAAGAAACATTAACGTACGAAAAATGCGAGATGTAACATCATTCTCCCCTTAGAAACATTCGTCCTTGAATGTCTACTCTTAGATACTTTGGAAAAGATTTTTCCAGAGTCTCCTCCGTACACTAGACTAAAATCACCCTGCACGCAGCCAGAAAATATGCTATACATGCCACACTTGGCCTCACACAATTGTCTATTTTAAATTCTGAAAGTCAATAATACGAGCTTACCTAATGACCTACAAGCCTGAATAGAGCTGTGCTGAGGTATCCCACCTCGAGCCATATCTTCAGTTTCAAATAGGTGGGGGTATTTAGACTTCATTTCTTCGTATGCTTCCCACGTTATCTCTTCCACCTTCTTGCTTCTCCATAAAACCTTTACGGATGCTATCTCCTTATTTCGTAGCTTGTGGATTTTTCGGTCTAGGATGGCAACTAAAATTTTCTCGTATGAAGAGTCCTCTGTAATCTGTACATCATCCTTAGGAACCACTTGGGTAGGATCGCCAATGCATTTTCGTAACATAGATATGTGAAATACCGGATGGATAGACTCCAATTCCGAGGGTAATGCTAACTCATAAGCTACTTGGCCAACTCTGAATGATCCTATATGGCCTAATATACCGTGGGCTAAGTTTTCCTTTCTTGCCAAACCTCATCACACCCTTCATAGGTGACACCTTTAAGAATACCCAGTCATTAACCCCCAAACTCTGAATCTCGTCGCCGGACGTCAGAATATGATTTTTGAAGACTCTGAGCTGTCAACAGTCGCTCCCGGATAAGCTTTACTTTTTCTATGGCCTGCTGAACCAGGTCTGGCCCATGTAACCTAGGTTCTCCAACATCAAACTACCCTATAGGAGATCTGCACTTAGCCCATACAAAGCCTCGTATGGAGACATCTGGATACTGGAATGGTAACTGCTATTATATGCAAACTCGATAAGAGGTAGATGTTCATCCCAACTTCTTTTAAAATTCAACACACATGCTCGTAACATATCCGTATCTGAATTGTGCGCTCGGCTTGTCCATCAGTTTGTGGATGATAAGTTGTGCTAAGATTCACCTGAGTCCCTAGACCTTTCTAAAATGACCTCCAAAAATATTCTGTAAACTGGGCCCCACGTCTAGATATAATAGATATTGATACTCCGTGTAGTCGCACTATCTCTTTAATATACAACTTTGCATAATCTTCTGATATATATGTAGATCTGACCGGTAGGAATGAGCTGATTTCGTGAGCCTATAGATTACCACCCATATGGAATCGAACTTACGATGAGAACGAGGTAAACCCGTGATAAAGTCCATGTTTATCGCCTCCCATTTCCATGTCGGGATCTCTATATTCTGCATTAGCCCTCCGGGCTTCTGATGCTCTATCTTCACCTGCTGGCAACTAGGACACTGAGCGACATACTCAACAGTGTTCTTTTTCATATCGTTCCACCAATACACGTCCTTGATTTCATGATACATCTTCGTTGATCCAGGATGAATGGAATACCATGAATAATGTGCCTCTGACATAATCCTGTCTCATAGCCCTGCTACATCTGAAACACACAGACGACCCCTGTATCTGAGAACCTCATCTCCCTTGAGCTCTAATAACGGCTTCTTCAACTGCGGAACTCGCTCTCTCAACTTGAACAACTCTGGGTCCTCGTACTGTCTTTCCTTTACTTCAGTTATGAGAGATGATTTTGCAGTATTTTGGAGTACAACTCCACCATTGCTAGAGTCTACTAACCGAACCCCCAAACAAGACAATTGATGAATCTCTCTAGTTAATTGTCTTTTCTCGGCCGCTACATGTGCTAAGCTACCCATGGATCGACGACTTAAGGCATCTGCTACCACATTAGCTTTTCCTGGATGGTAGAGAATGTTAACATCATAATCTTTTAATAACTCAAGCCATCATCTCTGTCACAAATTCAACTCTTTTTGCTTGAAGATATATTGCAGGCTTTTATGATATTTGAATACATCAACATGAATATCATATAAATAATACCTCATTAGTGGGATTTTATTGGGTTGTTGTTGTATATCTTAAATGCATGGACAACCACAACTAACTCGAGGTCGTGGGTCAGATAATTCCGTTCGTGCTTCCTTAACTGCCTTGAAGCATAGGCAATTACCTTCCCATGTTGCATTAGGACACATCCTAACCCGACACCTGAGGCATCACAATACATGGCATAACCATCTGGACCCTCTGGAAGTGCAAGAACTGTTGCTGAGGACAACCTGTTCTTAAGCTCTTCGAAACTCTTCTCACAGGCCTCTGTCCACTGAAACTTAGTTGCTTTATGCGTCAACTTTGTTAATGGTGCCGAAAGAGAAGAAAAACCCTCTACGAACCTCCGGTAGTATCCTGCTAAGCCTAGAAAGCTACGATCCTTTGTCAGCGTGGTAGGTCTAGGCCACGATTTCACAGCCTCAATCTTCTGATTGTCTACCTTTATACCTCTATCGGATACAATGTGCCCCGAGAATGCTACAGACTTCAACCAGAACTCACATTTAGAAAACTTAGCATACAATTTATTATCACGGAGGATTTGGAGTACCGCTCATAGGTGGTCCACAGGCTCATCCTCTGAACGTGAATAAATCATAATATCATCAATAAAGACTATCATGAACAAATCTAAATATGGCAGGTGCATTCGTCAACCCGAAGGACATGACAAGGAACTCGAAGTTGCCATATCGGGTCCTGAAGGATGTCTTAGGAATATCGTTCTCCCGAACTCTAGCCTGGTGGTATCCCGGCCTCAAATCTATCTATGAAAAGCATCTAGCCCACCTGAAACTGATCAAACAGGTCATCGATCCTTGGAATTTGATACTTATTCTTGATAGTTACCTTGTTCAATTGCCTATAATCGATACACATCCTTAGTGAGCCGTCTTTCTTCCGCACAAACAGTACCGGAGCACCCTAAGGTGAAGTACTGGACCTGATGAAACCTTTCTCCAGCAAATCTTTCAACTGCTCCTTCAACTCCTTCAATTCGGCAGGTGCCATTCTATACGGAAGGATGGATATTAGTTGAGTTCCTGGAAGCAAATCGATGCCAAAATCATTCTCTCGTTCTGGGGGAATACTTGGAAGTTCATCTGGAAATATATCCGTGTACTCCTTTACTACTGGAATAGACTGAAGTGTAGGTATCTCCGCATCTGCATCTCTAACTCGCAATATATGATAAATGCACCCTTTGGCAATCATCTTCCTCACCTTCAGATAGGAAATAAACCTACCTCTGGGTGTCACTGTATTACCTACCCATTCAAGGACTGGCTCACCCGGAAAATGAAATCTAGCTATCTTTTCTCGACAATCAACTATGGCATAGCAAGCTGCCAATCAGTCCATGCCCATGATAACATCAAAATCCAACATCTCCAGCTCAACTAGGTCGGCTGAGGTCTGATGACCACAAACTGACACCGTACAACCTCGGTAAACCCGTCTAGCAATAATCGATTCTCCGACCGGTATAGATACCGCAAAAGGATCACTTAGTATTTCAGGCACTATACCAAA
>AWOL01S0081489.1:4590-14890 GCA_000715115.1 Nicotiana otophora | reverse complement strand
GTAAACCCGTCTAGCAATAATCGATTCTCCGACCAGTGTAGATACCGCAAAAGGATCACTTAGTATTTTATGCACTATACAAAATTTCCTTGCGACAAATGGGGTAATACATGATAAAGTAGATCCTGGGTCTATCAAGGCATAAACATTGTGAGAGCAAATGGTCAACATACCTGTAACCCTGTGACTGAGGAGGCGGAGGTCTATGTGGCCGTTCGAAGTACTGGGGCCTATAGCTACCCTGAGACTGCTCCTGAGATCTGGAAACTCTCATCCTCTTACGCTGCCTGAGTCAGTCCTCTCCGTACCCTACTGCCGACGCCTACTCCTTTCTATATTCTGGGCAAATGCCTGAATTCGGGAGATATCTATACTATCCTGCAATGCAGCGGTGGCACATACCTCGGTCAACTCTGGGGCCAACCCTGCTATAAACCTGTAGATCCTGTCCTGCATAGTATCAACTATGGATGGTGCATATCTGGCCAATGAAGGCTAAAAAATGATCGACTCGGGCCTGTCGGATCTCTCACGGTAAGTACTGGTCAAGGAAGGCATCTGAAAAATTCTCCCAAATAGCAGGAGGTGCATCACGTCCCCTGGACCTTTCCCATCCATCGTACCAAAAGATGGCTATATCTCGGAGTTGAAAAGCTTCTAACTCAACTGCCTCTTTCTCCGTGGCATGCATAACCTGAAATATCCTGTGAAGCTGATCTATGAAATCATGCGAGTCCTCCCTCTGATCTGTCCCCGTGAAGTTTGGGGGACTCAAAGCAATAAACTCTCGGACGCTTGAACTCCTAGATCCCTTAGAAGGTCCTACACTAGAGGATGCCCTAGCATGTTGCTGGGTAGCTACCAACTATGCCAACAAATGCATCGCACTCTTCAAGTCCTGATTTGATGGAAGCGGAGGGGGAACTGGATCTACGGTCTCCCTAGGAATCTCCTTAATTAGTGGAGGGGCCGGTAATGGCTGAGAAGTGGTCTCTCCATGGGCCTCCGATTGGGCCCCATCTACTAGGGGTACCCTGTTAGTCCCCTCACCTACTGTTGTCTCTCTCCTCTGGCTAGCCGTAGTTTTCCTAGTTATCGTCATCTGTACATGCAAACGTCAACACGTAAGTTTAACTCAAATTTCCTATAACTCAGTTCTACAACACGATTTAGATTTGAAAGAAGGGTAACCAACTCCGAAATGACCTATAGTCCCCTGCTTATATAATATGGTGCACCACACATCTATAAACAAGACCCTACTAGATACGTCTTGTAGACTCCAACACCCAGTACCTCACCTATTCTTACGTACCAACTTGCGGCTCGCGCGGTTAGGAAGATTGGCCACAATCTGAGGGCTAGTGCGCTATTTGAGATAGTTGAAAAGGGGTGTAGCGATAGAAAGTTTTGAATCAATAATTCCTCAAAAGTCATTGCTAGTACGAGTAGAGATTTGGGGAGAGTGGATAGGACGGGGTGGTGGATGACATAAAGGAAGGGAAGTAAATAGAATAGTGTCGAGCTTACGACAGTCTGACTTCTGAATGACTAAGCAACTACTAAGCTCCCGCCCACCCCCAACAAGAATTCTGGACATATAATGTCATACTTTGGCCAGGGGCCACATAACATGACAATTTGCGAAGCAAAATATAAAGATGAATAGATACTAACGTTGACTAAATGTCAACATCAAGCTGGGCCGACAAGGCCGTCATAACTACTATAACTGATAAGCCAACAAAATATACGTACAGGGCCTACAAGCCCAACATACTGTACTAACTGACAGGATATGTCAACAAGCCTCTACTGATAAATATACTATGATCTAAACAGGGCCCCAGCCTACCCATAACCTATCTACATATATACACAAGATGTACACAAAACTTCTAGACCCAGAAACTCTGAAGAACGGGGAGCTTACCGATAAAGCTGAACTCGGGCGATACCTACTAAGGAGGTCTACCCGTCTATCTGTCTGAACCTGCACGCATGAAATACAACGTCTCTAGAAAGGGATATCAGTATGAAATAATGTACCGAGTATGTAAGGCAGTGTACAGAAAGCTAAAACTGAAATGATAATCTAAGCATATGCTTAACTGTTGATATTGACTCAATTCTCTCAATATAATAAGTAAAATAGTTGCCCGACCCTATAAGGCTCGGTATATATATATATATATATATATAAACTGCTCTGCCATAGTAGGCTCGCTCATAGGCGCTCGGCCATACTAGGCTCTGTATCTCGGCAAACTGGGCTCGCTCATAGGTGCTCGACCACAGTGGGCTCGGTGTATAACTTACCATCTGATCAGAGGTTGTCCAATAGGGGCTTGCCCATCGATTATAGCTCGATGGTAATGAAAATACTGTAATATTGTATATATATAAACTCTCTGCTCTCTTGACTGGAAAAAGGAAATACTCAAATGAATATGAAGTCCCGATAAATAGAATATTGTAACTTACAAAACTAGAAAAATATATGTAAATTCCGGGATATGAATTTTTCTTTATGATTCGTTATCAAACTCATGTAATTACGAGACCATGCCAAAATGAAAGAAGGGCTTAGCCTTAACATACCTGGAGTAATGCAAAATCCATATAATATTCTTGGAAAAGATTGCACCGTACTTCTTTAGAACCACAAAATTTTATGTAGCTACGATTCTAACAATTCTCGTTGGAATTGTTTGGTTACAAGAATTTCGTTGAAACCTTGTAGGAGAATTTGATTGCAAGAAATATCATTGTTAATGTCTTTGTAGGAACTTAAATTGTAAAAGTTTCTAACGTTCTGTTATGAAGGAATTTTGTATGACTTTTCTAAGCAATTTCGTTGCTAAGGCGCAAAGCTCACCTATGAGTTGTAGTGTCTTGTAGTTTAAAGCTAATGTTCTGATTGTGTCTTTGTATTCAAGACATGAGAAGATGAAGTTTTGTTGAAACCTTTGTGAAAATGGATAACGTTAGTTTGCCACCTCAAGTCTTGAGAATGAATATGTAATGTTTTTACATTAGTTTGCCACCTAAGCTCATATGACTACTTAGTCATATGTATTAATGGTGGCTTACTTCCATGTGGGGGTGGAGGTGGGGAAAGTTAATCTTTATCTACTTATTAGGTAATTAGGTAATGTCCCGTTACCCGGTAATTAATCAATTACCCGCATAACTAAGAATTGTCTCACATTACTTAAAATTCTACTCATTTTTAATATATTTTATACATCATACTACCAAGGTCATATGGTACCTTGTATGGTACTAGTCCATAAATATCGTTTATTATCGCTCGACCCGTATTTTATCCCAAATTGGCAACCTTCAACGAAACTCATTTTCTTCTATTTGCTTACCTTCTCTCCTTCACGAATTTACTCATCATGTATTTGAAATATCATAATGCTTATAATATTAAGAAAATCGCATCCCTGAGTCTACGTTAATTAATTGAAGACGAAACATTAACGTACGAAAAATGCGATATGTAACAATCTCTGAGACTCTGAGGAACATACTCCCTCAAGAACATATCTAAAAACTGAGTCCAAGTGAGTGAAGCTGCCTCATCCGGACTATCCAACTCGTATGCTCGCCACCACTGTTAGGTTGTTCCTCTAAGCTGGAATGTCGAGAAAGAAACCCCACAAGTCTCCACAATACCCATGGTACGGAGAATAGAGTGACATTCCTCAAGGAAAACCTGAGCATCCTTTGAATCCAAACCGCTGAAAGTAGGAGGGTGGTACTTCTTGTACCTCTCAAGCCTGAGCTGCCCCCCTCAGAAACTGCTGCCCTAACCTAGGGCCGAACTGGGACAACTGGCTGCACTGGTATAACCTCTGGGGCATGGTCAACTTGGGCCTATGACTCTGGGGTACGAGCGACGGGAATCTGTGCTCCTCCCCCAGCCTGAGATGTGGCAGGAGCAACTGGAATCAAAAATGCCTGAGCTAGAGTGCCAAACATGCTCAAAAACTGTGTAAGAGTCTCCTGAAGTGCAGGGGTAGTAACATACGTCTCAGGTGTCTGCTCTCCCACTGGAGCTACTGGTGGCTCTACTGTAGAAGCTCGTGCAGGTGCTCTAGTTACACCATGTGGTCTGCCTCTGCCTCTTGCGGCTCCAACAGTGGGCGCGAGTGTTTGATCATCGGATCTAGTTGTGCGTGTCCTCACCATCTGTGAGAGAGTAGAAAGACAATGGTTTAGAATTTCGAAGTCAACAAATGCGCACGATAAGGAATCAAAGAAATGAACATTTTCCTAATAGTTCCATAGCCTCCCGAAGATAAGTACAGACGTCTTTGTACCAATCCGCGAGGCTCTACTAAACCTGCTTATGACTCATATAACCTATGAACCTAGAGCTCTGATACCAACTTGTCACGACCCCAATTTCCCTCTGTAGGATGTCGTGATGGCACCTAGTCTCTAAGACTAGGTAAGCCTATAAATTATGTAGAATACAAAACTAAAACTCAAATCTCAATATATAAAATAAATCCAACCGCGATTCAAATAGTTGCAACTCCTAAAACTCGGTGGAAATAAGTCACAAGCTTCTAAGAATTTATTCTAAGTATCTCTATACATCAGAATCTAAAGAGAATAAGGAAAAACAACATAATAGGGGATAAAGTGCGGCTCCTAGGTATGCGAACGATGGCAGATATACCTTGAAGTCTCTGCATACAGTCTAGCTCACTGATACCTGGTCTGGTAGGAAGGACTTGGATCTGCACAAAAAGATGTACAAAAGTGTAGTATGAGTACACCACTGTGGTACCCAGTAAGTGCCAAGCCTAACCTCGGTAGAGTAGTGATGAGGTCAGGTCAGCGCCCTACTGGTAATAATAAAAGATAAGATAAAAATTTTAATAATATCATAATAATAATGACAATGGGAATGAATCAAGTAAGGATTATTTCATAATTTAACTACACGGAATAAGGGCAAATAATACCTCGCGGAAGGAAAATAAAAAATTTACAACTTTAAAGAAAACACAAAAATAACCAAAGGCAAATGCAGCCATAAAGAAATATCAACAAGGGCACTCCCGGGGTACCGCCTCGTAGTCCCAAATCGTAAATAATTTAACAATATATCATTTCCTTATATCACCGCGGGAGCCTTCACATTTAATTTTAAAGAAATCTTTTTTCTCGAAATAGTATCCCACATTTTAGCCACCCTTATCACACCACATGCCTTCTAGTAGTTCCCCTACTAGCCACGCATAGCAAGCTACCCTTATCTCAACGCATGCGTTTCAACACCCAGACTTTATACCATCTCATTCATATCAATATCACAATTTGCACCTCAAGTGCCCAAATATTTGAACTTGCCAAAATAAATCAACAACACATTATTTTTCATAATAAGGAGCTCACGGCTCAATCACAATGAACACAAATATCTCACAAAATATTCAGGAATGAATAACTCAATAAAAATAATATTTCACAAATTTAACACTTTGCCTCAATACCATTTTTTTAATGTCAAACACTTCATTTAAATAATAATTCAATTAAGAAATTCAACCTTCAAATAATGAGCACAGAACAAAAGAAACAAAGCTCACTAAACAGGTAAAGCAATTAGCAGGAAAAGGTAAGGCAAATTTAAAATGTACAGATAGACCAATGATGATGAATGTAACCAGATCAAATAATTTAATTAATATGTAACAGAGATCTACACAATTTAAAACTAGTATTTTTTTACATTTAACCCGTGTACACACTCGTCACCTTGCGTACACGACTTTCAACACATCACAAATTTCATGACATTACAAATCCTAAGAAAAATTTCCCCCACACAAGATTAGACAAGTCAATTACCTCAAACTGCGAAATTCTTTACTCTGCTATGCCTCTGCCTCAGGAATTGGCCTCTGAAAGCCTCATATCTAGTCATAATTAATTCGATTTAATCAATACAATTTATTGAAAATTAATTCCATATAAAAATACTAATTTTCCAACAAAATTCGAAATTTAACCCAAAAATCGCATGTGGGGCCTCTCGGAACCCGACAAAAGTTACAAAATATGAACGCCCATTCAACCACGAGTCCAACCATCCCAAAATTACTTAAACTCTCTGTCCTGGCATTTCTTCTACACGATCGCGGACCAAGTCCCACGATCGCGAAGAACAAAATAATTTCCTCCCAAAAATGGACTTCGCGATCACGGATCTTCCCACGCGACCGCAAAGCACTGCACTTACAACTCTACGCGATCGCGTCCCTCCTCACGAGATCGCGAAGAGTAAACACGTGTGAACCCAATCGCCACATTTCTTCTACGCGAATGTGACACTACCCACGCGTTCGCCAAGCACAGCCTTGCCAAACTTGTGCGATCGCGTTCCTACACTCGCGATCACATAGAATAAATCATCATTTCCCCCAAATAAGACTACGCAATCGCGGACAAGTTCATGTGTTCGCGTATAAGAAAACCAGGTTCAGACATCAGAAATATTTCAGCAGAGTTCAAAGTCCAAAATTCAATCTATTAACCGTCTGAAACTCACCCGAGGCCCCCAGGACTTCAACCAAATACACCAACAGGTCCTAAAACATCATACGAACTTAGTCGAAACTTCAAACCACATCAAAAAATGCTAAAATCACGAATCATACCTCAATTCAAGCCTAATGAAACTAAGAAATTCCAACTTCTACATTCGATGCTGAAACCTATCAAATAAAGTCTGATTGACCTCAAATTTTGCACACAAATCATAAATGACATAACGGACCTATTCAAATTTCTAGAATCAGATTCTGACCCCGATATCAAAAAGTCAAATCCCCGGTCAAATTTCCAAGCTTAAATTTCTATTTTATCCATTTCAAGCTTAATTTAACTACAAACCTCCAAATAATTTTTCGGACACGCTCCTAAGTCCAAAATTACCATACGGAATTATTGAAATCATCAAAACTATATTCCGGGATCATTTATACATAAGTTAATATCCGGTCAATTTTTACAACTTAAGTTTTTCCTCCTTGAAACTAAGTGTCTCAATTCATTCCGAAATCTCACCGAACCCGAACTGACTACCCCGACAAGTCATATAACAACTATAAAGTACAAAATGAGTAGTAAGTGGGGGAACGAGGCTACAATTCTCAAAACGACCAGCCGAGTCGTTACAAGGAGAGAAAATAAGATGCTAAATTTAAGAAATCTTCTATTTTCTTCTTTTTATGGTTTTGTACATAAATAGTAGCTATAGATATAAAATATAATTATGTACGAACCTAAATAAAAGTGTTAAATAAGTTTCTTTTATGGGTATTATCACTTTTAGCCCGCGCCAAAAACTATTTACATTTGATAGCCAAAAAAGTGTATAAAATTAGTATAATTTTTGTATATACATACAGAATGTATATATATACAAAAAATATATATTTTTCAGCTATTATTTTGAGAGCGGCTATACAATTTATTTTCTCTTTCTTTTATAGTATAGCTAGGTTAAATTCCAAATGGATCCATGATGATACCCAACCTTGACCCATGGAAATGCTTAATCTTAGAGTTCTACCTTGACCCATGTTTTGAAAAATAATTTTTAATTTTCTCATGTATGGTTGGTTTAAATGTTTGAAAAGTATTTTCTTTATGGATTTGTTTTTCTCCAATTGGAATTGAAGTAAAAAAAATATTTTTTCTACAACATGAAAGAAAATATTTCTTTTGTTGAAATAAAAGAAAATACTTTCCCTACAACAGAAAAAACAAATACTCATTTTGTGAAAACAAAAATACTTTTTCTACTTCATGAAAAGAAAATACTCTTTTTATTGAAACAAAAGAAAATATTTTTTCTACAACATGAAAGGAAAGTATTTATTTTGTGAAAAAGAAAATATTTTTTCTACAACATGAAAGGAAAGTATTTATTTTGTGAAAAAGAAAATATTTTTTCTCCATCATGAAAAAAGAGTACTTATTTTATTAAATAAAATAAAATACTTTTTCTATATCATAAAAAGAAAATATTTATTTGTTGAAATGAATAAGAAAATATTATATCTACAACATCAAAAGAAAATACTTTTTCTACAACAGAAAAAAAAAGTACTCATTTTGTGAAAAAGAAAATATTTTTTTCTACATCATCAAAAGAACGTAGTCTTTTTGTTGAAACAAAAAATTATACTTTTTCTACTATATAAAAAAAAGTATTCATTTTGTTAAAAAGTAAAAATATATTTTTTACAATATAAAAAGAAAGTACCCATTTTGTAATAAGCATTAAATGAGCATCCATAGCAAAATACCTTTTCCCTTTATGATCTTCCAGAAAGTTTTCTAGCGAGCACCCATAATTTTAAGATCATGGTTTCGCCAATCTCACTATTAATCTGGGATGGAGTAATGTATGGTGTAGGAGTTCNCAAAAACTATTTACATTTGATAGCCAAAAAAGTGTATAAAATTAGTATAATTTTTGTATATACATACAGAATGTATATATATACAAAAAATATATATTTTTCAGCTATTATTTTGAGAGCGGCTATACAATTTATTTTCTCTTTCTTTTATAGTATAGCTAGGTTAAATTCCAAATGGATCCATGATGATACCCAACCTTGACCCATGGAAATGCTTAATCTTAGAGTTCTACCTTGACCCATGTTTTGAAAAATAATTTTTAATTTTCTCATGTATGGTTGGTTTAAATGTTTGAAAAGTATTTTCTTTATGGATTTGTTTTTCTCCAATTGGAATTGAAGTAAAAAAAATATTTTTTCTACAACATGAAAGAAAATATTTCTTTTGTTGAAATAAAAGAAAATACTTTTCCTACAACAGAAAAAACAAATACTCATTTTGTGAAAACAAAAATACTTTTTCTACTTCATGAAAAGAAAATACTCTTTTTATTGAAACAAAAGAAAATATTTTTTCTACAACATGAAAGGAAAGTATTTATTTTGTGAAAAAGAAAATATTTTTTCTC
Source organism: Nicotiana otophora (assembly GCA_000715115.1). Taxonomy (NCBI): domain Eukaryota; kingdom Viridiplantae; phylum Streptophyta; class Magnoliopsida; order Solanales; family Solanaceae; genus Nicotiana; species Nicotiana otophora. The sequence goes on along the minus strand of AWOL01S0081489.1, from coordinate 5,865 downwards.
CATCATGAAAAAAGAGTACTTATTTTATTAAATAAAATAAAATACTTTTTCTATATCATAAAAAGAAAATATTTATTTGTTGAAATGAATAAGAAAATATTATATCTACAACATCAAAAGAAAATACTTTTTCTACAACAGAAAAAAAAAGTACTCATTTTGTGAAAAAGAAAATATTTTTTTCTACATCATCAAAAGAACGTAGTCTTTTTGTTGAAACAAAAAATTATACTTTTTCTACTATATAAAAAAAAGTATTCATTTTGTTAAAAAGTAAAAATATATTTTTTACAATATAAAAAGAAAGTACCCATTTTGTAATAAGCATTAAATGAGCATCCATAGCAAAATACCTTTTCCCTTTATGATCTTCCAGAAAGTTTTCTAGCGAGCACCCATAATTTTAAGATCATGGTTTCGCCAATCTCACTATTAATCTGGGATGGAGTAATGTATGGTGTAGGAGTTCAACTGAATTTTCTTCGTCGAAAAATTGTATTACGTATATAAGTAATATTTATGTGTGTATATATATATATATATGCCGAAAGAGAATCTCTCTCCTGTAAACATGTAAGTTACTGTTTTCATCTAAAAAATTATGTTTCTGGATATTACCATGTTTTATTTATAGCTTTATATTTTTATTTTCATGTAACTAATTCCTCAGTTGCTAGTTTGCAAATAACTTAAAAATCACTCTAAGTATATGGTTATCTTTCCACTTCTTAACAATTTCGATGGATTAACCTATAAATTCCTTGGAGAGACTGGTTAAGTTATGCCCAACAAATTACCAGAAAGGTGTTAAAATGGGTACATATATTTAACTATGGCCATGATGAGGTTAAAGAAAAAAGTGTTAAGAAAAGATCTAGTTCTTTAAAAGGTTGGGAAGAAGAGATGAACATATTGAAAATTCTATAATAAAAAAAGAGTATATAAGGGGTAATTTTAGTCCATAATTTTGTTAATATAATAACAACACGAGTCTACAGATCACGAGAGGGAGAGTACCGGGTAGGACTTCACAACATATAAACAAAAAACCTTAAATACTACATGCCTACTAATCATAATCCAGAAATATTTGCTGGAAGCCTAAACGCAAATTTAGAAGAATTTAAATTAGACACAGAAACACGATTCTACTCAATAATAGACATAGAATTATACTTTATTTATCTAGAACAAAATAAACGAACTTGTTTTGATCTGCATAGAAAACAACTTCATTTAATAAGACAATTACTGTCACATCATTTACGAAGAATA
>AWOL01S0081488.1:25528-40476 GCA_000715115.1 Nicotiana otophora | reverse complement strand
TTATACATTACGAGTTGTGGCCATGTTGGCCCAATTACCAATGTCAGTACGATATGAAAGATATGTTATGTTGGTACTCGGTCGAGTAAGGCACCGGGTGCCCGTCGCGGCCCATCGGTTTGGGTCGTGACACATATTGTCGTGCTTTTACCTCGGTTACCAAAGATGATTCTGATGTATTTTGTACAGTAACACCTCATTCATCAGATTCTAACAATCTGATTCTCATATTGGTTAGCTGATGAAGCTCTTTAGTCAACCCCTATCTACCTGCCTCAATATGTACTAAGCTTCCCATTGACTTACGACTGAGAGCGTCTGCACAACATTGGCTTTACCGGGATGGTACAATATCTCGACATCGTAATCTTTCAGTAATTCAAGCCACCTACGCTGCCTCAAATTCAACACCTTCTGCTTGNTATATTTAATTGAATATTGTCTTCTTCCAGTCAAGAGAGAAGAGAGCATATATATACAGTATTACATTATTTTCATTACCATCGAGCTATAATCGATGGGCAGGCCCTCTATTAGGCAACCTCTGATCAGATGGTAAGTTATATACCGAGCCTACTGTGGTCGAGCGCCTATGAGCGAGCCCAGTTGGCCGAGATACAGAGCCTAGTATGGCCAAGCGCCTATGAGAGAGCCTACTACGGTAGAGCAGTTATATATATACCGAGCCTTATAAGGCCGGACAGCTATTTTACTTATTATATTGAGAGAGTTGAGTCAGTATCAGCATGTAAGCATATCTTCAGATTATCTTTGACTCCCAGTTACTTTTAGATATTATATTATCAGTTCAGTTTGAACTTACAGTTATTCTGTTGCCTTACATACTCGGTACATCATTCCTACTTACGTCCTTTTGTTGGGGACGCTGCATTCATGCCTACAGGTATATACAATCAGTTTGACGAGCCCTCATAGTAGACGAGGTTAGCATTAAGCAAAGGATCGGTAAGACTCCACCTCATTCGGAGTGCAGCCGAGTGTATGAGTCATCGTGTCAGAATTTTGCTACAGACTTATGGGTAGGCCGGTACCCTATCCAATTTGATGTCAAATACTCTTAGAGGCTTTGTAGACAGAGGTTCCTTTTGTACAGTATGTCAGAGGACTGGGCAGCCCATATGTATTCATGTTTTAAGAAAAATGGTTCATTGATACAGTGCTTTTCCACTTATAGTTATACATTACGAGTTGTGGCCATGTTGGCCCAATTACCAATGTCAGTACGATATGAAAGATATGTTATGTTGGTACTCGGTCGAGTAAGGCACCGGGTGCCCATCGCGGCCCATCGGTTTGGGTCGTGACACATATTGTCGTGCTTTTACCTCGGTTACCAAAGATGATTCTGATGTATTTTGTACAGTAACACCTCATTCATCAGATTCTAACAATCTGATTCTCATATTGGTTAGCTGATGAAGCTCTTTAGTCAACCCCTATCTACCTGCCTCAATATGTACTAAGCTTCCCATTGACTTACGACTGAGAGCGTCTGCACAACATTGGCTTTACCGGGATGGTACAATATCTCGACATCGTAATCTTTCAGTAATTCAAGCCACCTACGCTGCCTCAAATTCAACACCTTCTGCTTGAAGATGTATTGTAAACTCTTGTGATCTGTGAAGATGTCAACATGGATGCCGTATAAGTAGTGCCGCCATATCTTCAAAGCATATATTACTGCATCCAATTCCAAATCATGAGTCGGGTAATTCTTTTCATGCTTCTTTAATTGTCTTGATGCATAAGCAATCACCTTCCCATGTTGCATCAATACACACCCCAAACCTATAACTGAGGCATCACAATATACCACATAACCTTTTGTTCCTTCTGGGAGAGTGAGCACTGTCGCGAATGTCAATTGATTCTGTAGCTCCTGAAAACTACGTTCACAAGCGTCAGACCACTGAAACTTGGTAGCTTTCTGTGTTAACTTAGTCAATGGTGCTGAAATAGAGGAAAACCCTTCTACAAATCGCCTATAATATCCTGCTAGCCCCATGAAGCTGCGGACTTCTGACAGTGTTGTAGGTCTCGGCCAATTCTTCATTGTATCGATCTTCTAAGTGTCGACACTAATAACCTTGTCAGATATCACATGGCCAAGGAATGCTACTGAGTTTAGCCAGAATTCACATTTGGAGAGCTTAGCATATAAGTTACGAACCTAAAGGGTATGTAATACTATCCGCAAATGGCTCGCACGTTCTGCCTCCGAACGAGAATACACCACATTATCATCAATGAATACGATCACAAATACATCAAGATAAAGCCTGAATACACTATTCATGAGATCCATAAAAGCTGCTGGGGCATTTGTTAGTGCGAACGACATCAACAAGAACTCAAAATGCCATATCTTGTCCGGAAGGTCGTCTTTGGGGATAGCCTCACATACCTTGTATATACTGCCCAACCTCAAGCTATGCAAATGTCACGACTTCTTAGTCTACAATATGAGAAATGGCACTATCATTATCGCTTAAGCATCGTAACTATTATGTATCGACCGCAACCTATTTTACGATGAAACGGACAGAACCTCCCCTATATATATGACTTCCCACAAGTCAATACAATCACCAAACAGCCCAAACAACATCATTAATAATCATATTGAGCCTCCCAAAACAGTCCACCAACCAACAACATTACTACCAAGCCTTTCGATATATATTTCACAAGTTCTAGCTTCAACGACTTAGCCACAACTTGGATAATCTTAAATATATATAGAGTAAGAGGTTCCTTACCTTTAAACAGAAAGAACAACTCCAATTTGACCTTAATTTTCCACGAAATATCCCTTCAATTCTGCCACAAGAACAAGGAAGCGAAACTAGCAATTAATTCGGGTTTTTCGGCACTAGAATTACTTTAGAAGACATGAAATCACCTAGGGTTGATATTAAAAACTTGAAGGTGTATTTACAGAACATAAAACACTTAAAACAACCTCCCACACGAGCTGGAACAACACAAAAATCAGCAACAACAAGAAGAACAAGAAACTTACTAGCGCCACGGGATTCCCGACATTTGATTTGTGTTGTTTGCCCTTTGTTTGGGTCTTGGATCATGAGAGAACCTTGAGAGACTGTTTTTAGGGTTATAAGGTCTGAATATACTGAAAAATAATGACTTAAAACGGGGTTGAGGTATCTTATATATGTCCATATGACTTAAACCGCCTTTGTGGGCCCCATAGAGAGCAGCTTGGCGCACTCTCACGAAAACGCGAATATCTCTCTATTCCGAGATCGTATCGACAAACGGTTTAATGCGTTGGAAACTAGACTCATAGATCTTCAATTTGATAGGTAGATCACCCCATAATTCCAAGCACATTGGGAGAAATATGCAGTAACATTTGACCTAAAGTTTAAGTAAAATTATAAACCTAAGTTGCGACAACTTTTATCGACTTTTGTTTCATAAGTCGCTTGACTTCAAAACTTATGATACGGATATTATATGATTCAAATACATTAAAACAAGACCTCTTGGGACAGTTAATCACCTCTAGTGTTACCCGAAAATACGGGTTACAACATCCTTGATTCGTTTAACTTCTAATACTTGTTAACCACTCTTATACACCCTTGTATCGTTTAAGACCAAAAGGATTAACTTTTTATCATCTCAAAGATAATCTCTTCTTGGATTTACGTCGACTAACTTACGGCATGATCTAAGGTACGCGAATTTGGGTTGTAACACCCTCTCCCCCTTAGGAACATTCGTCCTCGAATGTAAGGGTTTATGGGGTGTCTAACTCATCGTGGATTCCGACGGAAATTTCCGGCTGAGTTTCCCCTATAAAATGGACACTAGCCAAACTTGCAAGCAGTTAAACCCAACCTATGGCCTTACAAGACTATACAAAGCATTATGGATATGTACATTATCTGCATATCACCATTTTGTAATAAAAAAAGAGTATTCACAAGCTATTGCTTACCTCATAGAGCCGTTTCACCTTATGATGCATCCTTCTTTCCCCCGGCATCCTCGTTATCTTCACTCTGGAATAGGTAAGGGTATTTAGACTTCATCTCCTCTTCTGCTTCCCATGTCATTTCTTCTATATTCTTGTTCCTCCATAATACTTTGACGGAAGCTACATCCTTTGTTCTCAGCTTGCGGACTTGTCGATCTAATATAGCCACTGGCACTTCATCATATGATAGATCCTCTGTAACTTGTACATCTTTGATAGGGACGACCCGAGAAGGGTCTCCAATACATTTCCTCAACATAGATACATGGAATACTGGGTGGACAAATTCCAATTCGGATGGCAATTCTAACTCATAAGCAACCTGTCCAATTCGTCGATGAATTTTGTACGGCCCAATATACCGCGGACTCAACTTACCCTTCTTCCCAAAACGCATAACACCCTTCATCGGCGAGATCTTCAGGAAAACCCAATCACCAACCTCAAATTCCAGATCACGACGTCGGACATCAGAATAAGACTTTTGCCTGCTTTGTGCCGTCCTCAGTCGCTCTTGTATCACTTTCACCTTCTCAATGGCTTGGTGAATCAAATCTGGCCCATATAATTCTGTCTCACCGACTTCGAACCATCCAACTGGTGATCTACATCTCCTCCCGTACAGTGCCTCATACGGGGCCATTTTAATACTGGAATGGTAGCTATTATTGTAGGCAAATTCTATAAGTGCCAGATGGTCATCCCAATTCCCCTTGAAATCTAGAACACATGCTCGTAGCATATCTTCAAGCGTCTGGATGGTACGTTCAGCCTGTCCGTCAGTCTGCGGATGGAATGCAGTGCTGAGATTTACTTGTGTGCCTAAACCCTTCTGAAAAGACCTCCAAAAGTTAGCTGTAAATTGAGCTCCTCGGTCTGATATAATAGATACCGGCACACCATGAAGCCTAACAATCTCGTTGATATACAACTTCGCATAATCTTCAGCCGTGTAAGTTGTCTTAACTGGTAGAAAATGGGCAGATTTTGTAAGTCGATCAACTATCACCCAGATGGAGTCAAACTTATGATAAGAGCGAGGTAATCCAATAATGAAGTCCATATTAATCACCTCCCATTTCCAGGTCGGAATCTCTATATTCTGAATCAATCCACTGGGTTTCTGATGCTCGATCTTTACTTGTTGACAATTAGGACACTGGGCTACAAATTCTGCAATAGACTTCTTCATGTTATCCCACCAATACTGCTCCTTAATGTCATGATACATCTTTGTCGAACCGGGATGGATAGAATATCGGGACTGATGAATCTCAATCATAATCTTCTCTCGCAACCCTGCCACACTAGGCACACATAATCGGCCCTGGTATCTCAGTGTCCCATCTCCTCCGATCTTGAAAGCTGTAATCTTACACTGCTGAATTCCCTCTCTCAATCTTACTAAGGTAGGATCTTCATATTGCCGTGCTTTTACCTCGGCTACCAAAGATGATTCTGCTGTATTCTGTACAGTAACACCTCCGTCATCAGAGTTCAACAATCTGATTCTCATATTGGCCAGCTGGTGAAGCTCTTTGGTCAACCCTTGTCTACCTGCCTCAATATGTATTAAGCTTCCCATTGACTTACGGCTGAGAGCGTCTGCCACAACATTGGCTTTACCGGGATGGTACAATATCTCGACGTCATAGTCTTTCAGTAATTCAAGCCACCTACGCTGCCTCAAATTCAACTCCTTCTGCTTAAAGATGTATTGTAAACTCTTGTGATCTGTGTAGATGTCAACATGGACGCCGTATAAGTAGTGCCGCCATATCTTCAAAGCATATATTACTGCAGCCAATTCCAAATCATGAGTCGGGTAATTCTTTTCATGCTTCTTCAATTGTCTTGATGCATAAGCAATCACCTTCCCATGTTGCATCAATACACACCCCAAACCTATAACTGAGGCATCACAATATACCACATAACCTTTTGTTCCTTCTGGGAGAGTGAGCACTGTCGCGAATGTCAATTGATTCTGTAGCTCCTGAAAACTACGTTCACAAGCGTCAGACCACTGGAACTTGGTAGCTTTCTGTGTTAACTTAGTCAATGGTGCTGAAATAGAGGAAAACCCTTCTACAAATCGCCTATAATATCCTGCTAGCCCCATGAAGCTGCGGACTTCTGACAGTGTTGTAGGTCTCGGCCAATTCTTCATTGTATCGATCTTCTAAGTGTCGACACTAATAACCTTGTCAGATATCACATGGCCAAGGAATGCTACTGAGTTTAGCCAGAATTCACATTTGGAGAGCTTAGCATATAAGTTACGAACCTAAAGGGTATGTAATACTATCCGCAAATGGCTCGCACGTTCTGCCTCCGAACGAGAATACACCACATTATCATCAATGAATACGATCACAAATACATCAAGATAAAGCCTGAATACACTATTCATGAGATCCATAAAAGCTGCTGGGGCATTTGTTAGTGCGAACGACATCAACAAGAACTCAAAATGCCATATCTTGTCCGGAAGGTCGTCTTTGGAATATCCTTCTCCTTAACCTTCACCTGATGATACGCTGAACGTAAGTCAATCTTGGAGAAATACTTAGCACCCTGGAGTTGGTCAAACAGGTCGTCAATCCTTGGAAGTGGATACTTGTTCTTTATAGCAAACTTATTCAACTGTCGATAATTGATACACATCCTTAACGACCCGTCTTTCTTCCACACGAACAAGAATGGCGCACCCCAAGGTGAAGTGCTAGGCGTAATGAAGCCCTTATCTAGCAAATCCTTCAACTGCGCCTTCAACTCTCGCAACTCTACTGGGTCCATCCTGTATAGAGGGATAGAGATCGGTTGAGTGTCAGGCAACACATCAATGCTAAACTCAATCTCCCTTTCAGGAGGAAGGCCTGGGAGTTCATCTGGGAAAACATCTGGAAATGTATTGACCATGGGGATTGATTGTAGAGTAGGCGGCTTTACCTCCGCATCCCTAATGCGAATGAGATGATAAATGTAACCTTTTGAGATCATCTTTCTTGCCTTAAGATAGGAAATAAGTACCTTTCGGCGTAGCAATATTCCCCTTCCATTCGATGACGGGTTCACCAGGAAACTAAAACCTAACCATCTTCATACGACAATCAATATTTGCATAGCATGAAGCTAACCAATCCATTCCCATTATCACATCGAAATCAACCATTTCTAACTCAAATAGATTTGCCGAGGTTTGACGACTACAAATCATTACTGTGCAACCTCTATATACCCTTCTAGCAATCACAGAATCTCCTATCGGAGTAGATACCACAAGTGGTTTACTTATCAATTCAGGTTCAACGCCAAACATATTAGCCACAAAGGGTGTAATATATGATAATGTAGATCCCAGATCAATCAACACATATACATCATAAGAAAACACAGACAATATACCTGTAACAACATCTTTAAATGACTTGAGATCCTGTTGACCTACTAGAGCATAAGTTTAATTTTGAGTACCACTCGAACTCGGTACTGCACCTCTACCTCTACCATGACCTGTCGACTGCTGAAAACCCCGTGCTGGAAGTCGAACTGATGAGGAAGAACCAGACACAAATCCAGTCGGTTGAGCCATACCATCACCTCCTATGTTAGTACAATCCCGCATCATATGGCCAGGCTGTCCGCAAGAATAGCACGCATCAGAACCTCGATGGCACAGTCCAAAGTGGGCCTTGCCGCACTAATCACAATGAGGTGTTGGGGGTCTCGTCTGACTAGTATCCCTATAATATTGTGAGCCTGATGCCCACGAACTCTTACCTGAACCAGAATAGGTAAATCGATCATACCGAGACCTCTGAAAGTGTGGAGGAGCATTAGCTTCAGGTGGTGCCAAACTCCTCGAAGACTGGGGCCTAATACTACCTCTGAAGTCATCAGAATACCCTGCAAACCTCGCCCTCTTATGCTGGCCCATATCCTGCTCCCTATCTGCCCTTTGCTGGCACTTACGATCCTCTAATGTCTTGGCATAAGCCTGAATACGGGAAATGTGCATGCCCTCTACCAAGGAAGCTGTCGTGCACTCATTTATCAGATGTGGTCCCAACCCGTTCACGAACGAGTGTACCCTATCGCTCATCTCGGCCACCATATGGGGAGCATGCCTTGCTAAAGAATCAAACTGCATACTATACTCTCGCACACTCATATTACCCTGTCGAAGGTTCAAGAACTTATTATCTCTAGCTCTTCGTATCTCAACTGGCAAGTAGTGACAAAGAAAGGCCTCAGAAAATTCCTTCCACACAGCTGGAGGAGCGTTTGGACCCCTGGATCTCTCCTAACTATCATACCAGAAAACTGCTAAATCCCGTAACCGATAAGAAGCCAACTCTACTGCCTCCGTATCACTAGCATGCATAACCCGCAGTGTACGATGAACCTAATCAATAAAAGTCTACGGGTCCTCCTTGGGGTCTGATCCAGTAAACACTGGAGGGTCTAGATTAATAAAATCACGAACTCTCGCACTAACCGCTTTATCAGCAGCACCGATATTCTGCCTCTGAGCATGAGCAGCTACCAAGCTAGTCAACAACTGCACTGCACTTTGCATATCCTAGTCTGTAGTGCCAGACGGTGGAACTGGAGGTGCTGGGTGCATCCTAATATCCTCTGGAGGAGACAGAGTAGATTAGTTATGAGACGACATCTCACTTTGGCCTGCTCTAGCTGGAGGCATATGACCGGTACTCTCTCCCACAGCTGTATCAAGCCGTCTACTAATCGCTTGCTTTTTAGTCGAAGGTATCGCTGAAAGAAAACAAGATGAATATTAGAGACGAACACTTACGACTCAACTCTATGCATGATCTAGATTCAGGAAGAAGGTAACAACCCTAAATGTCATGTAGCCTCCTGATTATAAACGTGGCATGCGACACATCCATAATCAAGGCTCTACTAGACACGGCTCATAGACAACCCTTAGGACAGACTTGCTCTTATACCAAGTTTGTCACGACCCAAAATGGAGGGCCATGACTGGCACTCGGGCCATACCTACCGAGCACCAACGCACATTTAATCTAACCTTTCCTGTTATCTATAAGGGCCAACGAGATCAATATAAATAGTAGACATGAATCCTAAACAATCAACAATGACAGATAATGGCATGAACATATATAACATAGGCCGACAAGGTTGTCATGGATCTTTGTATAAGGTACGAGCTGACAAGCTGCCATGAGATACTATACAACAAAAATCAGTCGACAAGGCAATCCAAATTATACATGAGTCGACACCTGTCTATGAGCCTCTAAAAGAACATAAGTGCTGCAACATTGCAGGAACAGGGCCCTGACATACCCATAATGTCTATAACAAAAATACATACCAAGACCACGGCAAGTCCAGAGAAGGGATCTCGCTAATAACCGCTGAACTGGGCAGCCTACTATGGTGGGGGAGCTTTTCCTACCTGTCTATTAGGACCTGTAGCACGACATGCAGCATCCACAAATAAAAAAAATATCAGTACGAATAAAGTACTGAGTATGTAAGGCAGGAAAGCATAAGTAAGAACAGTAATATAAACATGGATAGAGAATATACAACCTGTAACATCTGGGTACCTCTAAGGGCTACTAACATGAAATCATGATACATATATATATATACACACACACACATAAAATTTTAAAACATACACCTCTGTGGGCATCATCATCATCATATCGTACCCGGCCGTAATAGGTTCGGTAAACATATACGCGGCCATCATAAGGCTCGGTTGAATCGTACCTGGCCACGTGGAGCTCGGTAAAACCCAACTGATCAGTGGTTGCACAATAGGTACCGTACCCGGCTGACTATAGCGCGGCTTGGTAGAGTAAAATAGATACATATATATGATGCATGCTGGACTCATTGGAATCACATTTTGAACCTTTCGGAGTGACGTAAGGTCGGTATCCTCCGTACACGTTATTAGGATTAACTCTTCATCAAGAATCTTATAAGAATCAGGAAGTACCAACAACATTGATAACATAAGAATAAGAGAAGTAACATCTACATCAGTCGTTCCATAAGAAGGGAAACAATGTAAGTACTGCTAGCTTCTAAGAGTGGAGTATCTTTGGAAGCTCGTTCATTACATTATGTACAATCGGAGTCATGCAAAAGAAGGAAAGGAATAGCCTCACATACCTTGTATATACTTCCCAACCTCAAGATATGCAAATGTCATGACTCCTAAGTCTACAATAAGAGAAATGACACTATCGTTATCGTTTAAGCGTCGTAACTATTATGTATCGATCGCAACCTATTTTACGATGAGACAGAAAGAACCTCCCCTATTTATATGACTTCCCACAAGTTAAAACAACCACCAAACATCCCAAACAACATTAATAATAATCATATTGAGCATCACAAAACAGTCCACCAACCAACAACATTACTAACAAACCTTTCGATATATATCTCACAATTCCTAGCTTCACCGACTTAGCTGTAACTTGGATAATCTTAAACACATGTAGGGTAAGAGGTTCCTTAACTTTAAAAATAAATAACAACTCCAATTTGACCTTAATTGACCACGAAATATCCGTCCAATGCTGCCACAAGAACAAGGAAGCGAAACTAGCAATCAATTAGGGTGTTTCGGTACTAGAATCACTTTAGAAGACTTGAAATAACCTAGGGTTGATATTAAAAACTTGAGGAAGTATTTTACAGAACATAAACCACTTAAAACAACCTCTCACATGAGCTGTAACAACACAAAAATCAGCAACAACAAGAAGAACAAGAAACTTACTAGCGCCACGGGATTCCCGACACTTGATTTGTGTTGTTTGCCCTCTTTTTTGGTCTTGGATCATGAGAGAACCTTGAGAGAGTGTTTTTAGGGTTTTACGGTTTGAATATACTGAAAATAAATGACTTAAAACGGGGTTGAGGCGTGTTATATATATCCATATGTCTCAACCCCCTATGTGGGCCCCATAGAGAGATGCTTGGCGCAGTCTCGCAAAAATGCGAATATCTCTCTACTCCGAGATCGTATTGACAAACGGTTTATTGCGTTGCAAACTAGACTCATATATCGTTAATGTGGTGGGTATATCACCCCGTAATTACAATAAAGTTGGGAGAAAAGCTTAGTAACATTTGACCTAAAGTTTAAGTAAAATTATGAACGTAAGTTGCGATAATGTTTGTCGACTTTTGTTTCATAACTCGCTTGACTTCAAGACTTATGATATGGATATTATATGATTACAATACCTTAAAATACGACCTCTTGGGAATATTAATCACCTCTAGTTTTACCCAAAAATACGGGTTACAACATCCTTGATTCGTTTAACTTCTAATGCTTGTTAACCACTCTTACACACCTTTGTATCGTTTAAGACCAATAGGATTAACTTCTTATCATCTCAAAGATAATAGCTTCTCGGATTTACATCGAATAACTTACCGCGTGATCTAACGTACGCGAATATGGGTTGTAACAGACCCTCTGACTCCTGTAAAGATGTGAGCTTATTACATCGTATACCCGAAGGAATATTTATGTTCTTACTCGCCTATAATTATCCTTAGTTACTTACCTCCACACCCTTGTGCTGTAGGGTTGATTCTGAACTAAAATTTTGACTGTCTACCCGGTAGCACTTTTTTTTATATCTGTAACACTTATACGGTACCTTTAGCTACCCTAACTCCTATCTGAATATTTCTCAAGGATCACGATGTCATATCTGCGAGACTGAATTCCCTATATTGGGGCTCACTACGTTTATCATTCATGATATGTTTATTTATTTGTGTCCTCTTGTCTAGCCATAACTAGACTCTTCCTGAATTAACTACCTCGTTGGTCCATTCTCATATCTATATTTCGTGTAATCTCTCTTGGGTCATTTCCTTTGTCTTAACTTACCTCTCGCATTTGCTCGTTATGTATCAAGTGTTTATTCGCACTTATTTATCAATAACATCCCGGGCGGGAACCCTTACTTCCTCTTCCCGGTGTCGTGCTTCCATGATGTTCTGGAGTCGTAACATATCTGTGGGATCTTAATAAATGCAATTTCATTCCTTTTGCCTTTTTACCGCATTCTCCCTTTATTATTCCATAGTTACATCATCATCTTTGTGCGTTTTTTCACATCTTCACTGACATCTTACTCACCTTGCGTTAACCCTTCTATACCAAGGATAATTGATTGTTTTTACGCACGAGGGTGATACCTAGTGTAACTCACACACTTAGTCCCTTAAGCTTAACTCTGCTCAAAGTTCTTGATTTAGGGAAGCATCTTCCTGAATGACCTTTAAAGGTTATTATTTTGTTGTCCATTCTATTATTTTCGGAACGCGATCTCTAAAATTGTTACGATGTCGACTATTATCAAATCTTCGGATCCGTAATTCATGTTCAGTATATCTTGTTTACTAGCCCATGCTGATTTTTATTACTCTAAGGGTCTAACTTTTCCTTTCGGTAATCACGTTCGAGTCACCAACTCATTTCTCGAAATGCGAATGTGACTTTATAGCTTATACTCTTTATTGTCTCAAGGCCATTCACCTCTTGTCTTTACCTTCACTTGACTATAGACTCTATCATCCTGTCATATTTTGATTTACCATCATCATCCATTTATCACGTCTTACTCATAATGCTCCATTTACTCTCTTCTTATTCTCTTGCTAATATTTCTGTCTATCACCTTATTCTGAAAACTTCAACAGAATATTCTTTTGTTTTTAGATTCCCTTGCTCTATCCAGTGGCTCTTCGGGTTGCCTAAAATGCTCTCTTAACTAGGGACGGGAGCCATACTAAGGTAAATATTTATCCCTTCTAGGATTTCAGTGCCAATCTTCTGAAATTTCTAAACATTCTAGTATTCATATCTGACTGTACTATTCTAGAGTGCACCATCTCGGTGTCTCACAAGGGATCTATTGCCACATTTGCACTATCCTTCGGAAAGGCTAGCTAATGATAACAATCCATCCACCATTTTGGGTTACTTTAACCCCAGCTGGATCCTGATATCCCATCTTTCTCTTAAACTATATATGTTAGATCCCATAGGGCATAACTGAGATGGGTGTGGCCAATTGTATATATCTTTGTTACTGTTGAATCTAACTCATAATGCTTATATTTCTCTGGCTGAATTGTAAATACTGGTAATCTTCACTAACTTGGTACCTCGTACCCTTCTTCACCTTGCTTCTTTTACTTGTTGAAACTTGTCTCTACCTTCTGATTCTCTTATTGCTTTATACCATATGGGTGGATAGATATTCATGCCTTAGGGTTCCTTATCAAGAAGCTTACACGTCTTAGTACACATATGATCTGCTGAAGACCTCATATTTACTCATCATAAGCATGATGCAAAATCGAGTTCCTCTTACTCAACTGTTCCACAGCCACATTCAATCTCTTACCAACTGTCTTTCTAGGCGTAGGTATCGTTATATTACAAATAAAATAGAATTTAGGAGTTTGAATTCTTACAACTGAGCTCTACCACACGATCTAGAGTAAGAAGTAAGAGTAACAGTCCTAAATGCCCTGTAGCCTCATGCTTATAAGTGTTGTGCACAACACACCCATAAACAAGACTCTACTAGACACGACTTGTAGACTCCCTAGGACAGAACTGCTTTGATACCACTTTTGTAATGACTCAACTGAGTACCAACGTAACATATCCTTCTTATCATAATATCATGGGTAAACTAGCCAGAAAGGCCGTCGTGAGATAACCACAATTAAACATAAGAGAATACTCTACATAGGATGACCCAACATGGTATACAAACTTATACATGTGACATACATGCCTATAAGACTGAAATGATTATTTGTACACTCAAAACATAGGCCGACAAGGCCATACATTCATCCATATATATGACATCAGTCTACAAGCCTCTAAGAGTACATAAACATCATAAAGGCAGGGACAGGGCCCCGCCATACCAGTCTATACATGTTCAAAGCATACTGACCAAATAGGCAACTCCATAGCAGCTGGAGTGTACCAACACCTTCCGCTGAGCTGATAGCCTACTAGGAGGACTGTCAACCTATCTATCGGGACCTGCGGGCATGAAACACAGTGTCCCCAGGCAAAAGGGATGTCAGTACAAATAAAGTACCGAGTATGTAAGGTATGAAAGTAGTATATAAAAGACATGAAAGAAACATGGAGTAAAGAACTAAACCTATAAGTGTTAATAGCTTTGTGAATCATGAAACATTTATAATGTCATGCATATGCGTATAAATGTCATATCATGCATAGGTATATGCGTACATAACATCATCAGGCCTCTGAGGGCATCCCATCATATCATCACGGTCTTCGTGGGCAAAATCATAAACGTATGCCAGTTGATCAGGTGGTTGGTGCATATATAACACTGTAACCTTTACCATACCACATATAAATATAATGTACGTGTATATAACGTCATCTGGTCATGGGTCAATGTACATGTATATATGAATGTTATGCATAATGAATAAGTCAATAACATCTCTCGGAATGTCATAAGATAAATATGCCTTCGTTTAATATCCTGAAATAAAATTTATCAACTTATGTATTTTCTGAGACCCATGAAAAGACGGTATAATGACAGGACACGGGAGGAATCAAGAACATAGGCATCCCTATTACTTCTAAGAATAGAGTCATTTGTGAAAGTTGGATGTTTGCTCGTTTCATTTGTATCATATGGATCATGCCAAAAGAAAAGAACAGATAGCCTTAACATGCCTTATCACAATCTATCCAATGAACATGTAGAAATAATCTCATCGCACTTTAATCTACAATAACGATAATAATGCTATTGTTAAGCTACGAAAGATGCAACTATCGTACAACGAACGACAA
>AWOL01S0081488.1:0-25331 GCA_000715115.1 Nicotiana otophora | reverse complement strand
TGTTACTGTTGAATCTAACTCATAATGCTTATATTTCTCTGGCTGAATTGTAAATACTGGTAATCTTCACTAACTTGGTACCTCGTACCCTTCTTCACCTTGCTTCTTTTACTTGTTGAAACTTGTCTCTACCTTCTGATTCTCTTATTGCTTTATACCATATGGGTGGATAGATATTCATGCCTTAGGGTTCCTTATCAAGAAGCTTACACGTCTTAGTACACATATGATCTGCTGAAGACCTCATATTTACTCATCATAAGCATGATGCAAAATCGAGTTCCTCTTACTCAACTGTTCCACAGCCACATTCAATCTCTTACCAACTGTCTTTCTAGGCGTAGGTATCGTTATATTACAAATAAAATAGAATTTAGGAGTTTGAATTCTTACAACTGAGCTCTACCACACGATCTAGAGTAAGAAGTAAGAGTAACAGTCCTAAATGCCCTGTAGCCTCATGCTTATAAGTGTTGTGCACAACACACCCATAAACAAGACTCTACTAGACACGACTTGTAGACTCCCTAGGACAGAACTGCTTTGATACCACTTTTGTAATGACTCAACTGAGTACCAACGTAACATATCCTTCTTATCATAATATCATGGGTAAACTAGCCAGAAAGGCCGTCGTGAGATAACCACAATTAAACATAAGAGAATACTCTACATAGGATGACCCAACATGGTATACAAACTTATACATGTGACATACATGCCTATAAGACTGAAATGATTATTTGTACACTCAAAACATAGGCCGACAAGGCCATACATTCATCCATATATATGACATCAGTCTACAAGCCTCTAAGAGTACATAAACATCATAAAGGCAGGGACAGGGCCCCGCCATACCAGTCTATACATGTTCAAAGCATACTGACCAAATAGGCAACTCCATAGCAGCTGGAGTGTACCAACACCTTCCGCTGAGCTGATAGCCTACTAGGAGGACTGTCAACCTATCTATCGGGACCTGCGGGCATGAAACACAGTGTCCCCAGGCAAAAGGGATGTCAGTACAAATAAAGTACCGAGTATGTAAGGTATGAAAGTAGTATATAAAAGACATGAAAGAAACATGGAGTAAAGAACTAAACCTATAAGTGTTAATAGCTTTGTGAATCATGAAACATTTATAATGTCATGCATATGCGTATAAATGTCATATCATGCATAGGTATATGCGTACATAACATCATCAGGCCTCTGAGGGCATCCCATCATATCATCTCGGCCTCTGTGGGTGAAATCATCAACGTATGCCAGCTGATCAGGTGGTGGTGCGTATATAACACCATAACCTTTTTCCATACCCCATATACATATAATATATGTGTATATAACACCATATGGTCATGGGTTAATATACATGTATAAATGAATGCAATGCATAAGAAGTAAGTCAATATGATCTCTCAGGATGTCATAAGATCAATATGCCTTCGGTTAATATCACAAAATAAACTTTCTCACTTATGTATTTTCTGAGACCCATGAACAAACGATATAATAATAATACATATGGGGAATCAAGAACATAGGCAACCCTAGTACTTCTAAGAATAGAGCCATTTGTGAAAGTTGCATGTTTGCTCATTTCATTTTATCATATGGATCGTGCCAAAAGGAAAGAAGGAATATCCTTAACATACCTTATAGAAATATGTCCAATAACAATGCTAAACTCGGCTCATTGCACCTTAATCTAGAACAACGACAATGAAGCCATTGTGAAGTTACGGATGACTCTCTCATTTATATAACAGAAGTAACTTCATCTGTAACAAAAAACAACGAGCAGCATTTACCTTGGTTTTACTGCTCCCTTAAGCTTACTATAGGCGAGAAAATAACGCAATACAATCAACAACTCGAAAACAACTAACTACAATTTAGGACCTTTAATACAACAAAAACCCCAATATACCATAACACACCCAATCAACAAGTTATCAAGTAGCCTGAAACTGCAACGATGAGCAACCAACCCACTACCCTACCACATGTGCCATTTCTCCATGTCTTTTATCCTTCCAAACTCCATAAATCAGCAGCACAAGAGGCCAACACGAGTGGACTACAAAACAGTCCACTAAAAGTGGAATAAATCGAACTCACGGCTTCCGATCAGCATCCCGTGAGTTCTAACTATTAGGAAATGAATTTATCAACCTTCCTTGATATTTAAAAGCTTAAATACAGAATTTATGCATTTTCTTAACTATGAAGTACCTTCCAAAACTCAAACTACAAAGAAAACGAGAGGCGGTATAATGATACTTATGTCGTAGGGATCGTTCTAATGTTATCATTTCTTGATTTCGTACCCGGGATGTTAATCTTTTTTGAGACCCTTGTAGAGAGCTTAAGGATAGGTTTATTGAGGTTCTCTGTTCGTGTTCTATGAAAAATGAATAGAACGACGACTTAAAACCTATATATATTAACTTTTGAAAAGTCAAAGAGGTGCTAGCTTGGCACCCTAACATTGGCCCTTCTTCAGACGCTCATATCATTTTATGCGGACATCGTACGAATGAACGGTTAAGAGTGTTGGAAACTATATTACAAGAACTTCAATTTGGTATGTAATATGTACCAAAAACACCTCTTATAACACACGAAATGTATTTCTCAAAAAACTTTATTACAAGGCAAATCCTTAGTCAGTTATTCTGCAACATAAATTCAATTTTTCCCAAACTTTATATTTTATATCCAAACATCATATATAGTCATATTATGACTTTATATTCATTTAAATCATTATTAACAAGTCTCATATTCATTATACGTCTCATTGGGACGCACATGGTGTAACAAATTCCAAGTATATTGGGAGAAAATCGCACCTACATTTGACCTAATGTTCAGCACAATTATGAATGTAACTTGTGATGACCTTTGCCAACTTTTGTTTCAAAAATTTCTTGAATTCAAAACATAATACACGACTATCATACGACTAAAATAACTCATAACATAACCTCCTTATCATGTTAAGCACCCTATTCTTATCCAAGAGTACATGTTATAATATTCCCAACTTGTCGACTTCCGACGAAACTTATTTTTTTTCAGTTTATTTAGATTCTAAGTCTTTCAACCCTCTTGGTACTTGTTATTCATGATCTTAAAGATTTGTAACATCCATGGTAATATGATTAACTTACCTTATGTACTTTCAAAAATGACCTCATTTCTGAGCTTACATCAATTGTCTTACGACGTACTCTTACATATAAAAACATGGGGTGTAACACGATACTTGGGACATGCCGTCGATTTCTATTGAAAAGCTCGACCTCCGTCCTAAAAATATACCCCAGTTTATTGTTAGAAGATAATTCCATGTTGTATCGCGTCAGTAGAGTTGGCGAGGTATGGAATATGCGTCCGTCTGAGAAAGATAGATATGTAATTTTTTGAACGAAATAAGGTTCCAAGTTGGAACTCTAATTCGAAAGGGATACGGGCTAGATACCAGTCGGAAGTGATCGGAGCACTTTGATTTTTGAAGGAAATTTGGACTGTGTACCGGTCTGAAGTGATTAGAGCACTTTGATTTTTGAAGGAAATCCGGGCTGAGTACAGGTCTGAAGTGGTCGTAGTACTTTGATTTTTAAAGGGAATTCGGACTGAGTTCTGGTCCGAAGCGATATCGGAGCACTTAAATCTAAAATACTCGTATTGGAAGGTGGGCGCCTGTAAAATTGAACTTGAAACGAAATGCCCATTGTTCAGGAGGGTGCCTGGAAGATTGACTTTGAAATAAGAATGCCCATTGTTGAGGACGTCTGGAAGATTGACTTTGAAATAAGGATGCCCATTGTTCTGGAGGGCGCCTGAAAAATTGAATTTGAAATGAAAATACCCATTGTTCAGGGGGGCGCCTGGAAGATTGACTTTGAAATAAAATGCCCATTGTTCAGGAGGGCGCCTAGAAAAGTAAGAAGTTATTTTTTCTATGTAGGAAAACTGATGAAAGGGTTCTGTTATTAATGACTTGAGCACGCAATGGATGCATAATGATAGAATTTATGAAATGATATAGCCGGGTCTGACTAAGACTGCCTACGTATCCCAATGGAATCAAGCCAAAACGTAGTTCGATTGCAAAAGGTGACTGAATCCGATGTGGATTGCCTACATATTCCTACCAAAGAAAATCAAGTTGCGTCATAGTTCCGAATATATAGGAATGATTTTTTGATTTTCTATTATAGGAGTGAGACCGGATCCTACGTGGGTCGCCTACGTATCCCCCCGTGGGAAGTCAGGTCGGGCGTAGTTCTATTATAACAAGACCTAACTCTACCATCAACAAAATTTGACTCTTTTGTTTTCTGTATTTTTCTCTATTCTTGTAGCTTTTTGTAGAGAGTTTTGGAAAATTTGAGAAGTAGAGAAAGATTGTGATTTATTGATCAATCATCTTTTTTACTTGACTTTGGTTGGTAACAACAATTAGTTTTGTGCATAAGAATTAACACCATATACTTTTCGACAAATCGAGATCAGCTTATGGGTAATTTCTATAGCTTCGAGTGGTACCTCAGATATACCTAGGTTCGGCAAGATTTATTCATCTTGCTTCAATCAAAGGTTTTGAATTCTGCCTATCTCATGTTTCAGGTTCCCTCACTACAAAGAAAGTCCTAATTTGCACATCTTTTTTGAAGTATTTTTGTATTTTGATTTTAGGATATTTTTTGAGAAGTACACTCACACTCAGAAAGATGTTCAATGCATGCGATTGAGATATCATATGCTTGGCCTTTATGTGAGTATCTACTAATGTGAGCACACTTGGAATAAGATCATGTAGGGCTTTGTCATTGGTTTGTAATGTAGGCTTGGGGACGGATAGGATGTTCATTTGGGATAAAAGTGGTTAATCCATCCTTGGGCATTGCACTGCGTCCGTATCTTTGGAGTTCAAACAATGCTTCGGCGTTTGATCTTGTTCGGCTTGATGTCCCTTTCTTTGCATTGACTTCTTTTGAACTTGTAGGAGGTTCTTCTTACATTTTTGGAGGTTTTGTTTCTTTTGTTTTGAGGTTTCTCCAGCTTTGCAAGAGTTTTTCCCTTCTTCTTTTTTTCCGTGGGGGTTCCTCCTTTTTTAATTTTTGGAGTTTTTCCTTTCTCTCCTTTTTTGTGATTTTTCTTTGCATGAAGTTTTCTCCTTCTTGTTGGATCCTCCTTTTGAATGGTGGAGTTTCCGCTTTCTTTTCCTGAAGTCATGTCTCTGATTGTCTTGGACTTTGCATCTTTTGTTTTTTCATGTTTGTCGCCTTCACTTTAGTCTTCATCCAAAGTTACACGTCTTTAGTACGCGCAGGGAGGTTAGGCCAAGAGAGGGATAGTGCTCTTAAGCACAAATGGGTATAGGCTAAGATGTGGTTGTCTAAGAAAAGGCTTAAGGCTCAAGGGGGGAATGCTAGGGATTGATGTCATTTGGTAGGCTGGAAAGTCTCAAACGGGTAAAAGAAAGCCTACGATTCTTTCCCAAACCAAGGTTTACTCAGGTTTTCGCCTCAACAGACATTCAGGTCAAGTTCTATATCTATATTGCTATGCAATTTAATCTAGGCTCACTACACAATGCACATGAAATGATGAGGACGACTTTGTTCTTACCCTAACTGTAAGCAAGAGATTTTTCAAGCATCGGTAAGGTATAATTTAGAGGTACCACAAGCGTTTATGATTTACTTGAAGATGATCCTCTCCGTCATGCCACTTAAACACTTGTTCTTTCCCATGCACACTCCTAACTATGTTGGTAGCAAGCAAGTCAATAATTGATGATTTTTCCTTTTTGTTTTTTTTGTTTTTTGATAAATGAGACCAAACATGAGGAAGGGTGCCCTCCTTTTTATTTTTTGGAGTTTTGGATTTTAACTTAGCAATATTTTTTTAATTTTCAACTTAAATTCTTGAAAAGATGAGACCGAACCTGAAGGTTGCCTGCGTATCACGTTGAAATGAGAATCAGGTCAAGCGTTTCGGAAAGGGTGGGAAGAAAATATTTTTAGATTTTCATTTTATTTTAATTTTTTTTGAAATTTTGAATTAATCAATTTTGTGATTTTTGACAAAGAGAACTGAATATAAAACGGGCTTTGTAGTTACCGTTCCGATGCGATATCAGAGCATTGAAGGTTTGATGGGCTTTGTTACCATTCCGATGCAATATCTGATCATTGAATGTTAGACGGGCTTTGTAGTTACCGTTCCGTATAGGAGCATGGATAGGAAAGTAAAATGACAGGCTGTGTACCGTTTCGTATAAAAGCATTGTTAGTATGGGGTTGGGTACCGTTCCGTTTAGGAGCGCTGACAGGAAAGTAAAATGATGGGCTGAGTACCGTTTTGTATAGGAGCATTGTTAGTATGGGGCTGGGTGCCGTTCCATTTAGGAGTGCTGGCAAGAAAGTTAAATGACGGGCTATGTACCGTTCCGTATAGGAGCATTGTTAGTATGGGGCTGGATACCATTCCATTTAGGAGCGCTGACATGAAAGTAAAATCACGGGCTGTGTACCGTTCCGTATAGGAGCATTGTTGGTACGAGGCTGGGTACCGTTCCATTTAGGAGCGCTGACATGAAAGTAAAATGACGGGTTGTGTACCGTTCCGTATAGGAGCATTGTTAGTACGAGGTTGGGTACCGTTCCGTTTAGGAGCGCTGACATGAAAGTAAAATGATGGGTTGTATACCGTTCTGTATATGAGTATTATTAGTATGAGGTTGGGTACCATTCCGTTTATGAGCGCTAACAAAAAAGTAAAATCTCCACGTGATGGGAGGGATAAGAAAGTAAATCTCCACATGATAGGAGCATTTTTAATTTTTTGAAAAATGAGATCGAACTCGGGAAGGGTTCTTGATTGATGATTTTTTGATTTTTTGAAAATTATGACCAAACCCGTAGGTTGCCTACATATCTCGTCGAAACGAGAATCAGGTCAGGCGTAGTTCTTGAAGATTAGAGATAAAGGGGAGATGTTTTAGATTTTAAATGTCCTCAAGAAAAGAGGATGATATTTTTTGGATTTTGATTTTGATATCTTACGGAGAAACTTCTGGAGAATAAAGAGAGGAAGGTGTGTGTGTATATATATATATATATATATATATATATATTTAGTTTTAACTTTTTGGAGATGATCCTTTTGTAAGGATTTTCGGTGAACTATGACCCAAGTGGCCAGACTTGACCGATTCGTCCAACTAAGGACGAGAAAAACCGGACCCATTACAGGTTGACAACGTATCTTGACACAAGGTCAAGAATCAGGCACATGTAGTTCGTGAAGATTAGGGATAAAGGAAGCTGTTTCGGATTTGTTGTTGAATTTCCTCAAGGAGGAATTATGCAGAAATATGTTTTGGATTTTGATTTTCCTTTGATGTCTACAGAAAGACTTCGAAGCAATAAGGGAAAATATATACATTTTACATTTTTTTCTATCACGACCTAAAATCCTAACCTGTCGTGATGGCGCCTATCGTGGTAGGCAAGTCGACATTTATGAAATAACTCCAACACTTAACAGAAGACGGATTTAGAATAGTTTAAATAATAACAACTCCTCATAAACAGGATAGAAATCCAAAATACAACGCGAAAATTCCCAACATCGGGGTGTCACTGAGTCCATGAGCATCTATACATCACAAGTCCGGAAAATACTGTCTATGAAAATCTGATACCAAATACAATAAGTGAAAAGATAGGGAAGGAGAAATAAGGTATGCAAAACGCCGGCAGCTACCTCGAAAACTCCAGAAGATCCACTGGGCGCGGAAATCAACACCCACTATGTCTGGGAATACCTGGATCTGCACACGAAATGCATGGTGTAGTATGAGTACAACCAACTCAGCAAGTAACAATACTAAATAAAGAACTGAAGGTAGTGACGAGCTTTCCAGTCATAGTTTAATTACAATGATTTCTAACAAGGAAGGTAGGCATAGTTTCAAGTTGAACAATTAAGGCCAAAAAGTAATTTCATGTCATGTTCAACTGAAACAAAGTGCAATATCCTTCTGAAATTATCAAGATAGTGAGACATGGCAGCTAAGTGCAACAAGTATGAAACCAAATACATCCTCTTATCGCCACAGTCACTCAGCCCTCCCATTAACTCAACACTCGGCACTCGCACTCAGTAGGTACCTGCACTCACTGGGGGTGTGTGCAGACTCCGGAGGGGCTCTTTCAGCCCAAGCTCTATAATCCGCCCGGACAACTCACGTGCTATAATATAATATCTAGATCTGCATGGACAACTCACGTGCTATAGTATAATATCTGGATCCGAACGGACAACTCACATGCTATAGAATAATACCTCACAATCAGGCCCTCGGCTCACTCAGTCATCATTGTCTCGAGTCTCTCTGGCTCTCAGAAATCATAATAAGCAGCCCAGACAACAATGATATGATGCATTAAAAATGAACAATAGAGACTGAGATGTAATATACAAATAAACTGTGACTGAGTACAAGAAAATAATTTAGCAGATAATTCAACATGTACATGACCTCTGTGGGTCCCTACAATGCACACACATAGTCTAAATATGATTTGTGGTTCAATTTCTCTAATACATGGAGAATAACAGATAACAACAGATTATTCACTACACAGTCCCATAGAATTTGACCAAGTCATAATTCCTACGGTGCATACCCACACGCCCATCACCTAGCATGCGCGTCACCCAAAAACCAAATACATGACACGTAATACGGGGTTTCGTACCCTCATAACCAAATTTAGAACTATTACTTATCTTAGTCCGAGCAAATCTCTACTCCGATACACCCTTGTCTCGCGAAACAGCCTCCGAATGCCTCGAAGCTAACCATAAACAATGCAATACAATCAACACGGGCTATAGGAATCAATTTCACTAGAAAATATTAAGTTATTAATCAAAATCTGAAATTGGCTCAAAGCCGGCCCCCTGGCTCACATCTCGAAATCCAACAAAAGTCACAAAACCCGAAAGCCCATTCAACAACGAGTCTAACCATACCAAATTTCTGAAAATCCGACACCAAATCATCACCCAAATCCCTAAATCAAACTTTCCAAATCCCTAGCCTCAAACCCCCAATTTACACATTAAATACACACCAACTAGGCTAGAAATCAATGGGGAAACAAGATTGTTGATAAAAACGAGCACAAGGGACTTACCTCAAGAATCTCCTCAAAAATCCTATCAAAATTCGCCTTAGACCGAGCTTGGAATGTCCAAAAGTAAGAAAAATCGCGAACCCTTGTTTTTATATTTTGTGTCGAGTCATTCTGCTTCTGCGGTATACCATCCGCTTCTGTTGATTTCACTCTTGCCGACCAACCGCTTTTGCGGACTCAACCCCGCTTTTGCGGGTGCGCATCTGCGCAAAAGCATTCGCTTCTGCGGACCAGCCTCCCCACTCATTCCCGCTTCTGTGCCAAATTCACCGCATCTGCGGACACATAGGTGCGGAAAGGACCTCACACCTGAGACCTCCGCCTACTTCCTACTTGACCGCTTCTGCGGTCTCGTTCTCGCTTTTGCGGGCTCGCATCTGCGGTGCCCACTCCGCAGGTGCGATTACACCAGCAGCTGCCAACTTCAACAAATTCTTTAAGTTCAAAACTTGATCCGTTAACCACCCGAAATCCACCCGAGGCCTCTGGGACCTCAACCAAATATACCAACAAGTCCTATAATACAATACGAACTTAGTCGAACCTTCAAATCACCTCGAACAACATCAAAAACATGAATCGCACATAGATTCAAGCCTAATGAACTTTAAACTTCCAATTTCTACAAACGATGCCGAAACCTATCAAATCGCATCCGATTGACCCCAAATGTTTCACACAAGTCATAAATTCCATTACAGACCTACGCAAACTTTCGAAATCGGAATCCAATCAGGATATCAAAAAGTTCAATCCCGGTCAAACTTCCCAAAAATTTAACTTTTGCCATTTCAAGCCTAATTCCACTACGGACTTCCAAATCACCATCCGGACACACTCCTAAGTCCAAAATTACCTAACAGAGCTAATGGAACCATCACAACTCCGTTCTAGAGTCATTTACTCAAAGATTAACATCCGATCAATCATTTTAACTTAAGCTTTCAACCTTGAGACTAACTGTCTCATTTCATTCTGAAATCACACCGAACCCGAACCGACTACCACGACAAGTTACATAATAGTTATAAAGTACAAAATGAGTAGTAAATGGAGGGGACATGGCTGCAACTCTCAAAACGACCGGCCAAGTCATTACATCATCCCCCTCTTAAACAAATGTTCGTCCTCGAACGGGTCTAGAAACATACCTGGAGTCTCAAATAGGTGTGGATATCTGCTCCGTATCTCCCGCTTTGTCTCCCAAGTAGCCTTTTTAACTGGCTGACCTCTCCACTACACCTTTACTGAAGCTATGTCCTTTGACCTCAACTTTCGAACCTGTCGATCTAAAATGGACACCAGCTCCATATCATAAGTCAGATCACCTTCCAACTGAACTGTGCTGAAATCCAAGACATGAGACGGATCGCCGACATACTTCCGGAGCATAGAAACATAAAATACTGGATGCACACTCGACAAACTAGGTGGCAAGGCAAGCTTGTAAGCCACCTCCCCAATCCTCTAAAGTACCTGCAATGGCCCAATATACCGAGGGCTCAGCTTGCCCTTCTTCTCGGACCTCATAACACCCTTCATGGGTGAAACCTTGAGACTACCTTCTCCCCAACCATGTAAGCAACATCACGGACCTTCCTGTCAGCATAACTCTTCTGTCTAAACTGCGCCATGCAAAGCCGCTCCTGAATCATCTTAAACTTGTCCAAAGCATCCTGGACTAAGTCAGTACCCAATAGCCTAGCCTCCCCAGTCTTAAACCAACCCACTAGAGATCTACACCGTCTCCCATACAAAGCCTCATATGGAGCCATCTGAATGCTTGACTAGTAGCTGTTGTTGTAGGCAAACTCCGCGAGTGGCAGAAACTGATCCCAAGAACCCCCAAAATCCATGATACAAGCGCGTAGCATATCTTTCAATATCTGAATGGTGCGCTCGGATTGTCCGTCCATCTGAGGGTGAAATGTTGTGCTCAACTCACTCTGGGTACCCAACTCTCACTGCACGGCTCTCCAAAACTTTGATGTGAACTGCGTGCCCCGATCTGAAATGATGGACACTGGTATGCCGTGGAGGCGAACAATCTCTCGGATGTAAATCTCAGCCAACTGCTCCGAAGTATAAGTAGTCCCAACTGGAATGAAGTGCGTGGACTTGGTCAGCCGATCCACAATCACCCAAATAGCATCAAACTTCCTTGAAGTCCATGGGAGCCCAACTACAAAATCCATGGTGATCCGCTCCCGTTTCCACTTTGGAACCTCTAACCTCTGAAGCAATCCGTCCGATCTCTGATACTCATACTTTACCTGCTGACAGTTGAGGCACCAAGCTACATACCCCACTATATCTTTCTTCATTCTTCTCCACCAATAATGTTGCCTCAGGTTCTGATATATCTTCGCGGCACCCATATGAATGGAATACCGCAAATAGTGGGCCTCCTCAAGAATCAACTCACGTAGCCCATCCACATTTGGCACACAAATCTTACCCTCCATCCTCAATAACCTATCTTTCCCAATATTAATCAATGAACCTCATGATCCTATCCCGGTCAGTGGGAACCAACCAAACTGCATGACGAGCTAACTCAGAAAACCTCATCTCGTACAGGGTCACAGACATGCCATCCTGCCAAAGTTGTTCAAACTGTCTGCGCAGCTCCTCTCTAAGAGACTCCAGCACGAACTTCTCCAAGAAGATAACAGAGAACTTCTGCCATGTAAGTGGTGCTGCACCGACCGGCATGCGTCTCTCATAAGCCTCCCACCATCTGAAGGCAGCCCCAGAAAACTGAAAGTAGTGAACGAGACCCCATTGGTTTCCAAAATACCTGTTGTACGAAGCATCCGTTGACACTTGTCCAAGAAACCCTGGGCATCCTAAGACTTAGCACTGCTAAATGATGGAGGGAGAAGCCTCTCAAAATCTCTCCAATCTCCTCTGCTCATCATCAGTCATAACAGGGACCACCAAAACCTGAGCCTCTGCAACCGGCTGGGCGAGTAGTACCTCCGGTGTCTGAAGTCCCTGCACCGCCTGCTATGGAGTACAGGCAGCGGGGGTATGAGTACCTCCCCCGACCTGAAAAGGGGCTGGTGTGGCCTGAGCCGAAACCACCCAGGCAAGACCAGTGCAAACTGTCAATATCTGGGCCAACGCCTCCTGAAGGCCTGGAATCACGATGGGCACAACTGGTGCCTGGGATGGACCCACTGGCTCAACTACATTTGGAACCTTCTCCTGAGCTGGAGCAACTGGTGGATCTGCAGGTGCTTGTCTAGTTGTTGGACGCACTGCACCTCTACCCCTACCACGGCCCCTACCGCGACCGCGGCCTCTCGTGGCCCTAGCTGGTGGTAATGGTGGCCGTCCATCCTGTCCGGTAGCACGTGTCCTCACCATTTGTGAGAGAATAGAATACAGAAGTTTAGTTACCAGAACAACAAATCCGCACGACAAGAATACAAGAATGTGAAATTTCTTAAGGGTTTGGCAGCCTCCCGAAGATAAGTACATACGTCTTAGTACCGATCTGCAAGACTCTACTAAACCTTCTCATGATTCGTGAGACCTATGTAACCTAAGCTCTGATACCAACTTGTCACGACCCAAAATCTTAACTTGTCGTGATGGCGCCTATCGTGGTACTAGGCAAGCCGACATTTATGAAATAACTCCAACACTTAACAGAAGACGGATTTAAAATAGTTTAAATGATAACAACTCCTCATAAATAGGATAGAAATCCAAAATACAAAGCGGAAATTCCCAACATCGGGGTGTCACTGAGTACATGAGCATCTATACATTACAAGTCCGGAAAATACTATCTATCAAAATCTGAAACCAAATACAATAAGTGAAAGGATGGGGAAGGAGAAACAAGGTCTGTGAAACGCTGGAAGCTACCTCGAAATCTCCAGAAGATCCACTGGGCGCGAAAATCAATACCCACTGTGTCCGGGAACACCTGGATCTGCACACGAAGTGCAGGATTTAGTATGAGTACAACCAACTCAGCAAGTAATAATACTAAATAAAGAACTGAAGGTAGTGACTACCTTTACAGTTATAGTTCAATTACAATGATTTTTAAATGGAAGGTAGGCATGCTTTAAAGTTCAACAATTAAGGCCAAAACAGTAATTTCATGTCAAGTTCAACTGACAAAGCGCAATATCCTTCACAAATTATCAAGACAATGATACATGGCAGCTAAGTGCAACAAGTATGAAATCAAATGCATCCTCTCATGGCCATAATCACTCATCCCTCCCATTCACTCAGTACTCGGCACTCGACACTCGCACTCAGTAGGTACCTGCGTTCACTGGGGTGTGTGCAGACTCCGGAGGGGCTCCTTCATCCCAAGCACTATAATCTGCATGGACAGCTCATGTGCTGCACAGACAACTCACATGCTATAATATAATATCTGGATACGCACGAACAACTCACGTGCTGCACGGATAACTCACGTGCTATAGTATAATACCTCACAATTAGGCCCTCGGCCACACTCAGTCATCATCCTCTCCCGTCTCTCAGGCTCTCAAAAATCATAAAGCAGCCCAGACACCAATGATATGATGCATAAAAAATGAACAATACAGACTGAGATGTAATATACAAATAAATTATGACTAAGTACAAGACAATAATTTAGAAGATAATTCAACATGTACACGACCTTTGTGCGTCCTTACAATGCACACACATAGTCTAAACATGATTTGTGGTTCAATTTCTCTAATACATGGAGAATAACAGATAACAACAAATTATTCACTACACAATCCCATGAAATTTGACCAAGTCACAATTCCTACGGTGCACGCCCACACGCCCGTCACGTAGCATGTATGTCACCCCAAAACCAAATACATGACACGTAATACGGGGTTTCGTACCCTCAGAACCAAATTTAGAACTATTACTTATCTTAGTCCGAGCAAATCCCTACTCCGATACACCCTTGCCTCACGAAACGGCCTCTGAATGCCTCGAATCTAACCATAAACAATGTGATACAATCAACACGGGCTATAGGAATCAATTTCACTAGAAAATATTAAGTTATTAATCAAATTCCGAAATCGGCTCAAAGCCGGCCCCCGGGGCCACATCTCGAAATTTGACAAAAGTCACAAAACCCAAAAGCTCATTCAACAACGAGTCTAACCATACCAAATTTATGAAAATCCGACACCAAATCGTCACCCAAATCCCCAAATCAAACCCCCCAAATCTCTAGCCTCAAACCCCCAATTTACACCTTAAATAAACACCAACTAGGGGACAAATCAATGGGGAAACAATACCGTTGATCAAAAATAAGAACAAGGGACTTACCTCAAGAATCTCCTCAAAAGCCCTCTCAAAAATCGCCTTAGACCGAGCTTGGAATGTCCAAAATGAAGAAAAATCGTGAACCCTTGTTTTTATATGTTCTGCCCAGTCATTCCGCTTCTGCGGATACTTAGCCGCTTCTGCCGCACCGCTTCTGCGGATTTCAGTCTTGCTGACCATCCGCTTCTGCGGTCTCAACTGCACCTTTGCGGGTGCGCATCTCTGCAAAAGAGTCCGCTTCTGTGGACCAGCCTCCCCCCTCATTCCCGCTTCTGCGCCAAATTCACCGCATCCGCGGACACGCAAGTGCGAAAAGGACCTCGCACCTGCGACCTCTACCTGCTTCGTACTTGACCGCTTTTGCGGTCTCTTTCTCGCTTCTGCAGGCTTGCATCTGTGGTGCCCACTCCGCAGGTGCGATTACACCAGCAACTGCCAACTTCAACAAATTCTTTAAGTTCAAAACTTGATCCGTTAACCACCCGAAATCCACCTGAGGCCTCCGGGACCTCAACCAAACAAATCAACATGTCCTATAACACAATAAGAACTTAGTCGAACCTTCAAATCACCTCGAACAACATCAAACATGAATCACACATAGATTCAAGCCTAATGAACTTTGAACTTCTAATTTTTAGAAACGATGCCGAAACCTATCAAATCACATCCGATTGACACCCAAATTTTGCACACAAATCACAAATGACATTACAGACCTACTAATGGGGGGACGGGGCTACAACTCCCAAAACAACCGGCCGGGTCGTTACATTTTCAGAGATGACCCTTTCGCAAGGACTGTTTGGTCAACTGTGACCCAAGTAGCCAGACTTGACCGACTCATCCAATTAAGAATGAGAAATACAAGACCCATGATGGGTTGCCTACTTATCTTGACACAAGGTGAAGAATCAGGTACGCGTAGTTCGTGAAGGTTGGAGAGTATGAGGTGTATGCTTTTCAAAACTTCTTTTACTCTCCTATTTCAAGGCATTACAACTAACTATATTAATTTCATCAAAGATATGAATGAAATGCAAGTGCATAGACAAACTTAGAGTGATGCCTCGTTGTACCCATGATTGGGTGTGGTATCTCTGGAGTTGAAGAGCATATCCCTCCAGAAGATGTGCCCTAGCTGCTCCTTTGAACAGTTGCCTCGATGCCCCTGACTGTTTGCGAGACAGTTATTGTGGTCGTCTCTAAATTGACTATATGGATGTTTTGTTGCGACCTTCCAGCTATCCATATGAACCTTTGGGTGATCGTCCCCGGCTATTAGTCGGGGTGATAATC
Organism: Nicotiana otophora; assembly: GCA_000715115.1. Classification (NCBI taxonomy): domain Eukaryota; kingdom Viridiplantae; phylum Streptophyta; class Magnoliopsida; order Solanales; family Solanaceae; genus Nicotiana; species Nicotiana otophora. Next base: position 9,483 of record AWOL01S0081488.1, on the reverse strand, counting down.
TGATCAAGATATAGAAATATTGTGAGAGTAATGCCGTCATAAATGATGGAATTAAGAATTGTAACTAACACTCCGCTGATTGTTCGATTGATGTTTCACAATGTCCGATGTCGGATGCTATTTCCCGTGCAATACCAGGATGATGCACCTTTCGCCCGTCCACATGAACCATTTGATGACTGTCCCCAGTTGGTAACAGGGAACGATGTTCTGATATGAATAAAGCAAAGTGGTGAGAGCAACGAAGTCAAAAAAATGGTGAAGTTAATTTTAAACTATTACTCCCCTGATTATCTGACTAATGTTCCACCAAGTTCGAGACCAGATGTTATATCTTGGGAAGTGCCCGAGATGATGTACCTTCAAAACTCAGAGGAGAAAATGTTAGAGTCCCTTATAGGTGAAGTTATAAAATTAAGAGGGTACGTAGTTAGGCCGCGCAGCAGTGGTGTATCCGGTTGTGATTGGAAACGTGATGTCGACATTCCCTGATGGTTCCGGACATTGTGTTGTCCCTCCTGCGTGCAAAGAAAAATTCTTAGTTCGATGGAGGGAAGTTGATTCATGTTGACTTGAGGCTTTGCCCATTCTTCCTTTTTTGTCTGAGTCGTGCGAGAATGACACTCCTTGAAAATTGACTAACAACTTGCCCCTGTAACAAAATGGGTTGACTTGTATTGAACCTTTGAACTTGGGAAGTGGGAGTGAACACCATGAATCTATAGCTAGATGTTTGAAGAATGGACTTGCATCCCATATGTTGGGATTTAAGTCGGGTGAGGGTCAGAGTAAGGTTGACATGGTATTTTGTTTGGATTTTTTGGGTGATGTTTGGTTGACGCTCTCGAAGATTTATGGGTTGAGAGCATCATTGCACTATTTCAAAAGAACTGCCCCAGCTTTTCAATGCCGGGGAAATTAATTTGAAATAGTAGGGAGACCGAACCCTTATGTAGGGTTGCCTACGTATCTTGCTAGAGAAAGAATCAGGTCAAAACGTAGTTCAGACAAATACTAGAACTACGAGGGATCTGTATGGTTCTTATGAATGATTGATTGTTCCTAGAGAAGAAGTGCGATTACTAGTGTGAATTCCCGGGTGGGTGGAGATTGGTAACCTTTGAATAAGAGATAGATGGTAGCATAGCGCATGGATTTATTTCAAGTGACGGAAGTCAGTGAAAGTGTGAGATATGTTGAGAAGAATACATCAAATCAGTGGAAGATATACCAAGCTAGATTGAAGTATCTTTGAAAAGGATGGTAGAGTCCTAATGATGATGTGATTATGGTGGATGGTAATAAAGACCGGAGTGGGTATGTGCATTTGAGAGATTCAAGGTTCGACACAAGTCAACTAAAATAGTAAGATAAAGAGAAACTAGTGGTGGACAACAAGTAGAAAGAATATGTAGCAGATAGATGGCACAAAGCAATGGCAGGCAAGAATATATACCAAATATACAAAGAATATATATCAAGTAAAGCATATGTAGGGATTAATTCAATTGAACCAAGCTGCAAGATTGTGTGTACAGTGACCTAGGAATTCTAAGAGTTGATTTGCCTAGATTCGGATATGAGTGGTACGTAGTTAACCTCGTCTGCCAATCTTTGAAACTAAGGAGTTTTGAAAGAAGGTTTGGAGCGGTGAAAATACAATCCTCGCGTGGCTTGTGTGTGATTGTGTACGACATAGTGTCGATCAGAAAAGTAATGATAATTGGATAAGGCAGCACCAAGAGCATGTGTGAAAGAGTATACATCACAGTCCTATGTAACAGAATATACAACATAGATATGTGGGAAGCATATACAACATGAGCATGATAGAGAATATGCCGCTTGAAGCGGATGACAAAAGTATACCACTTAAAGCATATGACAAAGAATATGCAGCTTGAAGTATGCAACAGAGGATACGCGACTTGAAGCATGCAACGGAGAATATGCGGCTTGAAGCATGCAACAGAGGATACACGATTTGAAGCACGCAACAGAGAATATGCTGCTTGAAGCATACAACAAAAAAATACACAACTCGAGGCAAACGGCAAAGAATATATCGTTTGACAAAGAATACACCGCCTGAATCGCATCACAAACAATGGACTAATTGTAGCATGCGACAAAATATACCACTTGAAGCAAAGAATATCCAACTTAAACCAAGAAATATACAACTTGAAACAAAGAGTATATGATTGAAGCAGATAATATACAACCTGAAGCATGTGACAGAGAGAATAAAAGTTGAAATATTGGAGAACCTGTAATCCCTCAACTATTGGATCGAATATGCTGTGGTTAGAACTTGAAGTATCCCCAATAGAGTCGCCATGTTGTTGCACTCTATTTTGCATTAGACAAAATAAACTACAACTTATAGTACTCTACAAGGTTATTAAAGTTTAGAGTCGCCACCTAATGTTTATGGTACACTAGGACACCTGTATTACACTATATAATGTACACTTCGACTATGATCTACGAAACCATTGAGATTCTAGTTAAGGGCTCAAGTTATCTCGAGGGGAAGGTTTTAGGCATCCCTCAAGATCCACAAAATATGGTTCCTGTGGACTCGATCAAATAAGGAAGGAAAGGTTCAAAAGAATGATTAACTACGCCACAAAGGATTTCTATCAAAGAGCAGTCAACACAATTGTCACGTAGTGAATAAATATTCAAAGCATGACTATTTTATTTGTGATAAAATATATACAACAAAATATGCAAGCAGATTAATAAAAAAAAATCTTTTTGGGATTAGATTGAAAGAATTGGATTCAAAATAGAGTATAAAGAAAACTTTGACTTACAATTAAAGCCAAACAATTTAACTATAAAAGGTTAGTCTTAATTGAATACACATGGTATAAGGTGAAGAATTATTTTTGGATAAAAACCAACTAGCAATTAGCGTAAAGAAATGACCAAATAAAGTAGGAGGGTTGTGATGATAGGAAAGCATAAGAAAGAAATTATCCACATAAATCTTACATGTGATAATTGAGTAATTAAATCAACATGAAATGTATATCAACAATTGCAATGATCTAAAAAAGAGTTTGAATAAATCTGAAGAAGTTAATTATGATTAAAGTCAAATAATTACTACAATGAGCTATATAAAATATATAAGAAAAATATGTGAAAACATGAATAAATAGTGGTGAAAATTATCTTAAAAAATGAGTAAGTATTTTGTGATTGACTAAAATAATTGATTAGATATATAAAGAATAAAACTTAAAAAAGGTTTGTTAAGATGTACAAATATAAAGGAATATTAATTTTTATGACAAAATAAAATTAGGACCATATAAGAAAGATTTTAGAGTTTGATTTAAAAGGATTGAATAAACAAATAAATATTAATAAATCGCATATATAAGAAATCAGACAAATACACAAAGAGGCTAAGAATATTATGAACCCTGTACAAGAATAGCCTTTAAGACAATAACTCATGGAGAATATTGACAATTATCGGGTTAGGCCCAAATGGATGTAACAATTGAATTAATCCTAAATATAGTAGACTCAATTATGATTTCTACAAGTTATGTCTAATTGGGGTGTATAATTAAGGAACGATATACAAGTAGATTGGTTCGAAAAGCATCCTAGTATGATTATAAAAAAGGTAAGTTTATTTGTTTTGAGAAAAGATGGAATATTTTTTGTTTTGTTATGTAATATCTAATTTAATTAATTACATACATATCTATCCCAATTAACCAAACAAGTTACGAAATATACTCGACATCCTAAACATGTATATGTAAGCTTAACGAGTTATATAATGCACAACTTCGTAAGTTAAACGGATTAATAACTTGATGCAACTCATCCTAAGTGTTGGCAAATATGCAAATAATAAGTAAGCTAGCAAATACGTTATCTATCTATGGTTTCACTATGCTTGTGTTTTGTACATCCAAGAAGGGAAGTTACGAAGTGGGAAGCTTAACGGGAATTTGTCTTTTCGTCTTTGAGTGTCATCCTCTAAAAGCAACCCCGTGTGATAGTACCTCGCAAGATGAGAGAAAAATAAAATTGTTAGCTAAATAATATAACATAAAAGATAAAATAAGGAAGTGACATGTTTTGAAATGGTTTTTGTTTTAAAATGTTTTTGGGAAATTGCTCTTGAAAATGATTTTAAAATGTTTTGTTTTTGAAAGATTGTTTGCAAAAAAAAAAATGTTTTTTTTGGGAAACTGTTTTCGAAAGATAGTTTTAAAAATAATATAGGATGCTCAGATATATGTAATATACGATATCCGTCTAGACAAGAGAACGGGAACCGCCTCGGTAGCAACTCTGGTGGCCAACTGTGTCGCCTTCCGAAGGTTTTATTGGGTTATCGCATCCTCGTCTTTTATTTTACTATGTTTATCATCATCACCTCATTATTTAGGGCCCATTCCGAGTGTCATTCGGGGTGTCATGGGGCATCATGGCCTCAATAACTCGGAGGTTATTTTCTCATCGGCAGCAATCTTGTATAATATATGTTCGAATCAAATAACAAGATATATACAGTCACCAGCATGTCAAGAAAATCAGTTAAACAGTTTTCAAAAAGCCAAAAGAATCGATCACACTTTCAATACACGAGACTAAGGCGAAAAACCAAATATCAACAATGAAATGGGATTCAACATCATAAATGGAGTCAACAGAGGCAATGATGGTCTCAAACACGGCCTCAAATAGTGGCTGGCCTGCCCAAAGTGCACAAAAAGATCCAAACAATATCAAAACAAAGCTGTCAGCCATAGAAAAATGGTGAAAACAAACACAAAAATGGAACACTTAGAATCCGCATCATCATCCGCTGAAGAAGGCGAAACTCGTCGGAAAAATCAAAACCCATGTTAGTCTCAATTATAAACAGTGATAATGACACCTAACTATTACAAAATTTAATAACCAGTCGAACAGTGGGTTGCCGAAAATACACAGGTCGCTTGAAGATGGGCCAACAGTCACAAAACTCCATAAAACAACACACAAAAGGCTAGCCGGCGATGAACTCCGGCTTAGTCGAAAGGATAACAGAAACAGAGGAGTCCGCCGGAAAAGCCATAAACTCCAGGTCCGTAAAGAATAACAACAAAAAATCGTAAAGGGATAAGTAAAAGAGGCCACCGGTGTTCAATACTTCACAACAGATCTGAAAGTTTCCGGCCAAACTCTAGCGAGAAGTGTCAATTTCTCCAACCAGTAGAGTCTACCGAAGAGAAGAGAGAGGAGACGATAGGAATCGCCGCCTGGCCGGTGGTCAACTCCGGCAGCAGCAACCTGAGCGACAACCATGTCTCTCTATAATGAAGAGAGAATTTGGAAATGAAGAGAGAATTTGGAGATGAAGAGGGAGCAGACATGGTCTCTCAAAAATGAGAGATTCAGAAAGCCCCAAAAATGGGGTGTGCGGCTATGAGTTCTCTCAATGGAGAGAGAGAGATTATTTAAGGTTTGGGTTATAAAAATCTGATGTTGTGAAGTGAGGGAGTGTGTAGGTGTGGGTATACATATATAGTGAGTGTGTAAACAAAAGATGTTGGTTCTTATTTTAGGTGAAAATATATGTAAAATGGAAGAAATATATGTGGTCAAAATTAAAGAAGGAGGTCATGTCACATCAGTCACATCAAGTCACATCAATTGACTAGTCACATCATGATGTCTTGTCGTGTCAATGTCATGTCGTGTCAACGTCTTGTCACACCAGTTGTTGACTGGACATTGAATTTAATCGGACTTGATCCATATTTTGAAATTAAATCTACCGGCTTCGATGTAATTTAATAGACTGTGCTACAAAATAAAATATGATTTTTTAATTAGAATATCTCATACTCCCTCCGTTTCAATTTATGTGAACCCATTTGACTGGACACGAAATTTAAAAAAAGAGAGAAGACTTTTAAACTTGTGGTGTAAAATGAGGCACATATATTTTGTGTGGCTATAAATCATTGCATAAAGGTAAATTATTTCCAAATAGAGAAAGAGGTCATTCTTTTTGGCACGGACTAAAAAGAAAATAGGTTCACATAAATTGAAACGGAGAGAGTAGTATTTATTTAAAATGTAACTGCTACAATGGTGTTGTAGTAATTATTATTTTATTTTTGAAAAGATGATAAATTGATAGAATATCCTAATGTTTGAAAAATAGGACCATTATCAATAAATCGCTTAACATTTTAGAAAAATGCACAAAAACTACAGCATTTAACTAAGTGCAATACAATGATGGAAATTCTCATATTTTGTGAAAATAAGAATAATTATCAATAAAATGCATTAAAGTTTAATAATGTGCAAAAATTACATTTTTCAATAATTGCAATAAAATGACAGAAATTTTCATATTTTGTAAAAATAGGAATAATTATCAATAAATTTTATTAATGCTAAATGACGTGTAAAAACTATATTTTTATCATTTTTGACTAGGAAGCATGCGGAAGTTAATTTTTAAATACTGAGGGTCAAAATTGAGTGTCAACAGTAACCTTGATACTTCTTAGGATATAACTTCTAAAAATGACTCCACTCAACATATTTATGGATTCTTGAATAATTCCAGCTCACTCTCAAACCTCGTCATTTCTAACTGAACTAAACTTGTTAGTGTTTAAGGTTCAAATATGTAAAAGTATCATTCCATGATCAAACATACAGGGCAGGAGACTCTATGATCATATTAAATCCAACTCATTGTAGAATAAGGTGGAGGAGGTTGAGGGTCGCCAAAAGTCCAATTCAAATGTTCGACATAGAAATTTGGAGTTTGGGAAAGTGAATCGGTTCTTCTCAAGAATTTCTCCATGAAGACATTATGTGATTTGTTAATAAAGGTAAATTGAGTCTAGTGCACATTTGAGCCTTACAGAATCTAGAAGAAAATATGCCAAGTAGCCTATGAGTTTGATTATCTCAAGAGTTATCATCCATACATCCAGTGTTTCATGTGTCCTAGTTAAAGCAAGTGATTGGGGGAGAGGGGGGGGGGGGAGGGGGGGAGGGGGGTTCACTCGTTGTCCCTGTGGAGAATATTGGAATTTATGAAGGTTTGACCCATGAAGAGGTTCCTTTCCATCCTTGATAGACATATTCGGAAGTTGAGGAATGGAGAGATTGCCTCTGTCTAGTGTTGTGGCAAAATCAACAATATCGAAGAGGCCACATGGGAGGCCAAGGAAATAGGAAAAGAAAATGTTCCCATTTGATGTATAACCCAATGGTTGTATTTAAAAGAATGTTAGCGGTGTACTATCTATGAGTAATGTTTAAAACTCGTACAACTTATGTTAATATGCCCTTTTGGTAATGTAATGCTTGTAATGTTGAGATTGATGTTATTTATACGTTGTGATGCTTCATTGAGTTGTGGATGTATTGTTAGGATTGGGTTCTGTGGCTCTCTGACAGGTGGATAGACCTGAAAACAGGGAAAACTCTGTCGAAATATTTGAAAATCTAGAGAGTTAGCCAAATTTGGAGGCACAAGTGATTAATGATAAGTAACAAGAGGCGTATGAAGGTGATTAAGTGAAGAGCAAAGTTATCTTGGTGTCTAGGGTGTAATCTAACCCTCATTCGAGGACGAATGATCCTAAGCGGGGGAGGGTGTAAGGTCCCATGAATTTTTATAGCTAATTCGAGCAATTTCGAGCTTAGGAATACAATTTAATTTAGACCCGAACTTTATGAGAAATTACTGGAGTGGATAATGTTATTTGGATAATTGGGGGTAATTATTTTATTAATCTTTTAGTGTTCGATCAATGAGGAACACTTGGATGTTAATTTCAAAGCAATAAAAAACAGAAAAGACAGTGAAATATCTCCCCATAGCACAGTTATAGCACAGGACGGAGGCAAAAATTTTAGCAAACCAGTGAGCTAAAGCTCTATAGCACTGCTATAGCACCAGTGAAAAACTACTGTACCTGGACCTATTAATACACGAGCGGGGAGGGAGAAACAAAAGGGATTTCAAGGCTAGGGCTTTTCTCTCCACCACCCATCCGACCAAGAATTCCAATACACACAAAAGGTGAGGTTTTAAGTGAATGTTTATGAAGATTTCACTTCTCAATCATTAGTTACAATAGGGTTTTGTCTTGGATCCCATAGGATTTCTTCAAAATCTCAAGAACACCCCAAAAGTTGGCTTTCAAGTTTTGGTCTACAAGAGGTAATTCTTCACCTTTAAACCTACATGTATAGATTGTTAGGGAATATATGAGCAAGAAATAAGTATTAGCACTCATGGGATGGTGATTGGAAGCCATAAGTGCTTAACCTAGATTATTGGGTGTTGCAAAGATTTTGTAATGAGTTAATTAGTAAATTTTGGTGGATGTGAGTTCATTGATGATTATAATGGTGCTAAAGAAGGCAGTTAGTAGTCAAAGGATGTTGTAGTATCTCTTTTTGGTGGGAATGAGGGATTGTTGGATGAAGAAACACCACTACTAGAGGTAGTAAAATACTATACACTCTAGGTATTTTATAAAATGCTAAAATAACATAAACCTGAAAAGTTTTACTAATATTTGTCCAATTGAATTATGTTGATGTAGATTGAATTTGTAAGAGTATTTGGAGATTTTAGTATCACTAAAGAGCTAAATCGAGGTATGTTGGCTAAACTCTCTTTCTAGAATCGAAATCCATGAGTTCCTCGTAAGTTCTAAATATAGTTTGTTCAAAATCCTATCCCAACTGTTCCAAATTGCTTTCGAAGATTGATTTGCCTAAATGCTTATGTAGTCGAGTCACGTTTGAATTACCCCTATCCTATGATGCTTCCCATTCGTGGGAAATTGTTCAAATATGATTGTTGTAACTAATGCATAAGATTTGAATCCATGTGTCAATTGTAAATCACCATGCTCTCCCTTGTAAATATTTCCAATGTGTTTGAGTTCTTATATACTCATGAGTTGAAGCTATAGATATCATGCTCCCCTTTTGGGAAAAGTATTCCATGAATAAATGGTGTATTAATCTCTTATGATTTTAACTTGTGTTTTAATTGCCAATCATTATGCTCCAATCTTTGAAAGGAATTCATTACTAATGAATTACTAATGAAATCAAACCTATGATTTCTAGAATGTTCTATATATTGAGGTTTATGATAATGATCCTTCGAAGTATAGAAATAAAAGTGTGAAATATGAAATATGGCCAACGTGCCATGAATAAGGAACATTAGGTATGGCCAAGAGAGATAATGAAATGAAGATGTTGTGAATGGTGAAAAGTGAAATGAAGCAATAGATGGCATGAAAAGCTATGAGATGAATACATTTATATTTCTATTTCCTTTATATACAAAATATTTTTGGGAGTATCATTAGCGCACTGAGGAAGGGTGGGTTGTAAAGCCCCACACCCGAAACTACACGTGCCGGTGTAGGAAACGACTGAGTGATAGAAACTTTCTTGTAC
>AWOL01S0081484.1:0-10397 GCA_000715115.1 Nicotiana otophora | reverse complement strand
AATTAATAAAGCAATTAAGTAAAGAAATATCTAAATCTGATACGTTTCCCAATAACTGGTAGTACAAATCATGAGCTTCTAAGAATACAATTTACAAAGCTGAGATAAAATGAATATATCGTCTGTTTGAAACTTTATTATGAAACTTTAGACCAAAACCTCCAATTTACCTCTTTAAATTCATTAACCAATTGCTAAATGAAGATGGATTCATGAAATGAAATCAAAACCGAGTAGCGAATGCCTACCCCAATCTTTATGATGAAATTTGCTCCAAACATCGCTCCATTCCGAAGTCCATATCTCAATATATGATAAAAATGGCCAAACCTCGAACATATAACATTCTGCCCAGCGATTCCGCATTTTCGGACAGATCGTCGCATCTGCGACCACCGCTTGCGCGGCAAAAATTTCGCTTCTACGAAAATAGTCTTGCCCAGCAACCCCCGCACCTGCGGATATCAAATTCTGCTTCTGCGAAGATTTTCGCACCTACGCTTCCAATCCCGCATCTGCGCGCACACAGGTGCGCTACAAATATCCGCTACTGCGGTCTTCCTCACCCAGCCTCTTCTCTCTTATACGACTCCACTAACGCTTCTACGACCATCGCACCTGCGCAAACCAGTCATAGGTGCGGTCACACCAGAATCAGCAATAGCAACATTGAAGAAAATTATCCAAAATTAATCCGAAATACGCCCGAACCCCTCGGGACCCTATCCAAACATACCAACAAGTCCCATAACATAATATGGACCTACTCGAGGCCTCAAATCACGTATAACAACATCAAAACGACGAATCGCACCTCAACTCGAAATCAATGAACTTTGAAACTTCAACTTCCACAACCGATGCCGAAACCTATCAAATCACGTCTGATTAACCTCAAATTTTGCACACAAGTCACATTCGACATTACGAACCTGATCCAACTTCCGGAATCGAAATCCGAACCCGATATCAAAAAGTCCACTCCCGATCAAACTTTTCAAAATTTTAACTTTCGCCATTTCGAGCCAAATTCGACCACGGACCTCCAAATCACAATTCGGACGCACTCCTAAGTCCAAATTCACCCAACGGACCTACCAGAACCATCAAAATTCCAATCGGAGGTCAAATGCTAAAAAGTTAAACTCGGTCAACTCTTTCAAATTTAAAGCTCCCTAGTTGAGAATCATTCTTCCAAATCAGTCCCGAATAACCTGAAAACCAAAATCGACGATTCACACAAATCAAAATACATCATACGGAGCTACTCACGCCCGTAAACTACCGAGCGAAGTGCAAATGCTCAAAATGATCGGTCGGGTCGTTATATCTTCCCCCACTTAAACATACGTTCATCCTCGAACGTGCCCAGAGTTGTTCTCAAAGCCATCAACTGCCGTGTAACCTTACCATGCACACACCCGGGGATGATTTCACGTCACCCTATCCCATATAGGTCTGATAATACAACATAACTGAGATTTACTTAATTCAACTTAGCCCATAAGCCTTAGAATCCAATTTCCAACATCCAAAATTTCTATAAAATCAGAATCTCGCATCTACATACTGTATAAGTCTGAACAAGCTATACCAAGCCGTAACCATAACCCAAGATACAATCACATGATATATCACATAACACAGATACTCGAAGCAATGATTCCTAATCACAGCAGCTGCTCAAAATAACCCAATGCCGGTAATAAACCTCATATCAAATAAGACTCCATTCTGAAACCTTTGTACACTACCGATGATGAAAGGAACACGCAGAAACTCATAACCATTCATCAGATCAACCAATCATGGAACTCCCTCTCCTTGACAAAAACTATCGCAATTACTAAGCCGACTTTCGATATTATCCTTCCAAACATGCTGTAATCAATTCTGATAGTATCCATTGTAGGTCCAATGATCTCATCTCATCCAACACAACCACTCTAGTGAAATGTCACATCAATACAATCTAAAGCCATAACCCGTGCAATCCGTGCACCAATAAGCAACATTCCAAATATACTCAAATCATGGAAAACTAACTCAGATGGGAGAACTGTCCCTCAAGCTCAACAAGTACCACCACAACGTAATGCTAAGAACCTATCACACACCATAGAACCAAAACATACGAATCTAACACAAGGGATCATATCTCAACATAACTTCGCTGAAATGCGTGACCCCATCAAACACTAGTCCATATGAAATACCTCAGTCACCATGCTCAAAATCAATAACCACGCGAAATTCGACATCAAGTACCCAAAGTGCATTACCGTAACCCCGGAGAGCAAATAACACAATACCACAATCCGGAAAGAACATAGCCAACGCACAAACAATCACGCAATACTCAAATACTTATCTCGCTCAAAGTCCGCTATAAAGCCCAAATAGAACCATACCGTGTGTGCATATAACCCACGAATCGCAACCTCTCGTAGCATAGAAGAGTAACTCACAGATCATTTCAGAACACGAATAAGCTCAACAACAATCGAATGGCACATCCCTCAACAATAGCAGTATGGAACCAACCAATCTGGCTCAGTGTAGAATACGCATCCTAATTGGGCCTATCAATGGACCCCCAAATCGACTCTGGTCACCCACCAATAGATAAATAGCCCTCCGAAAGCCCACAATGACTGAATCATAACACATACTATCATCTGCCTAGCTTCGGCCATGACTTCACAGTCCACAACCATGAAATAATCTGCTCTTGAGAACTCCCAGTCTCCAATTCCGTAGGACATACGAATCCCCATATATGATCCCAACTCCACCACCCGAATGTCCAACACATCTCTCATACACGATCATCCCACGAGAAATACTTCTAAAATTCTTTTGTGCCACATAGCAAAATTTGAATATCAGCAATGGATTAATCAGGAGAGTGCCGCAGTACCAGTGAAGTATCCATAAATCAAAACACATTGCATCTTCTGAAATGTATACTCTCATCAAGCCATACCAAATAGTAATATCATTTACCTAGTCATACGCAACCATCCATGCTGCCTACGAATTTATGTCCTTCCCTTTAAAACTGAATTGTGACCTTGCACATGAAAATCTCAATCCCACACAACACACCGTATCTACCCTGCCATCCTGTGAAGAGTACAAGAATCTCATAATTAACTCTGAGTCACAAGCAGAATACATACCCGACCAGTCAGAAACCTTCCATTTGATTTCATCTAGGAGAAATTCACTATACATCACATGCTCCTCACGCTAGCAGGAAAATATACCCCTCGAACCTTGGTAAAAACCATTGATAACTCTTCGAAACCCATTTGCATATAACCAAGTTATCCGAACCGAATCTTTCTAACTCAACCCAGTCTCACAGGTCGCCAAAACCCAAGAGTATTGCCACGAAACACCTTTGGAGACTAGCCACAACATAAGTACCCAAAGAACTAATTATATCCATTACTGTGCTGATCCAACCTACTACCAAGTTGTCCTAACTCTCCGAGTTCTTTCCGAATTACCTTCAAATTGAATGTTCTCCTCGCCATAATACCACGATCCTCAACCAAAACTCGCCACACAAGAGACCCTAGTATAAAACCACAACGCCCTAAGACCCATAAGCCACTGACTTCTCTCTTAAGCACCCCAAAGCACCACAATCGCGACACCCACTCTAAGGAGACCTTATGTGAACCTAAAACTATTTCCTTCATCTTCTTGATGCTGAAATGCATAATCTACAATGGTATAAACTGAGAGTCATCCACCTAACTCAAATCTCAATTAAACCGACCAAACGGACCGAACGACCTGTGCCCCATTAGCACACCAACACCCAAGGGAGTAAAGAGTAACCCACACTCCTAAGCAACCGTGCAAATTCCTACTCCATGTACACTACATCCTTCGCGAATAACCACTCAATTATTTTATGATTCTCATATACCCATAGAGTGTAATATAACCCGTATCCAGAAATTCCTTTACCCGAGTCATCCTCGATCTCGACCTCTACAAGTCATAACTGATTCACCAATATACCCCGAATCGAAACCAATACAACATATAACCACGCAATCAACTCGTCAATAGCAGACTCCCCCACTTGGCTCAAAGCCATGGAATAAAGCATCTGACTACTTACAATAACCATTCCCCATTACTACTATAATACCATAGTGAGATTCCATTAAATCCTTCATCCGCTCATGCAACACAAACTATCTAGTACCTCAAATCGTCTGCAAATCTCGCATTCATCCTCGTGATAGTCAGGTCAACTGTTACAACCGATCCAAACTCAAATCTCACAAATATACCCAACTGGTAGAAAAGAATGCCTCCACACAACATTATCAAAACAAATCACACATCAGTAGATTACCTTGCAGGTTATAACCCACCTGCTCAGCCTCAAACTGACATCTCTTTATACCCTTTCACAGCCACAACTACTAAGCAATCACGTAATCTTCTCGATTCTGAACTCATCAACAAGACATGAGAATCTACTTCACCCCACGACTAAACAACATGAGAGATCCCTCAATACACCCATAACTTGAGACCATATGCCAAATCAAGACAGAAATCAGGCACCCCATAGTCCTTGCTACATCTCAAGGAAACACTTCTCGTTGCATTCAAATCGTCTTAACACAAACACCTCCCGCAGTCATATCATTCTCATCAGAAATCCATTTTACCGCTCATCAAGCCACAAATTCCACTCACAGGGACATTAAATCATTACCGAACATATAAGTTCCAAAATGACGTGCTCACAAAATCAAAATTTCCGTGCTCAAGCTACGTCAAAACCCGGCCTCAAGTCCTCCATATTGGCCAATCACCAGCACGCCAAAATCACATCTCGCACCTCAAACATGGAACCATAAGCCGCCGGCGCACAACCGATACCGAGCGCTCACATGCATATACGAATGCGTGGAAGGAATTCAAAGAGTTACGCTTCAAGCTGAATCAATGCCGCATGATAAGGAATGAAAGATGGGAAATATGTCCTAAATGCCATGTAGCCTCTCGAAGAAATGTATGAACGTCATCATATCGATCCACAACTCTACTAGACACTTTCTCATGACTTGTAGAACCTATGAACCTAGAGCTCTGATACCACCTTGTCACAACCCCAAATCCACTAGTCGTGATGGCACCTAACCCAACCCGCTAGGTAAGCCAATTAACCACTAACCAATTCCAATAACAATTAATAAAGCAATTAAGTAAAGAAATATCTGAATCTGATACGTTTCCCAAGAACTTGTATTACAAATCATGAGTTTCTAAGAATAGAATTTACAAAGCTGAGATGAAATGAATACATCGTCTATTTGAAAAGTACAAAATCAAAGTTTTACAGATCTAAAGCTACCACGAACAAGAGGCAGCTACAATCGAGACGCAGGTACATCTTCAATCCAGCTCCTATCGATCACAGCAACATCAACAGCCAACATCTGCACGCAAGGTGCAAAAGTGTAGTATGAGTACAACCGACCCCATATACTCAATAAGTAACAAACCTAACCTTAGGTTGAAAGTAGTGACGATCTAACACAAAGGTTGGGTCCAACACCAATATTCCACAACAGTTCATAATAGCATAGTACAAGTAATAAAAGAGGTATCTCATAAAAAAAATGCTCAGTTCATTCACTGTTCCAGAAAAATAGGCATTTCTTTTCAAGTATCTCACTGAAAACCCAAATCTTTTACCGAAAATACCAAAATACGAGTAAGTTTGAAAACTGTGATATTTCCTAAAACTCCTTTTAATAATAAGTAAGATGTTTCATTTTTAGATAAAATGAGAAAAGTCGTCTCTATGCCTACATGCCAAGATATAGGTAAAATCATAAATGTCACCAAAATCGGGTAGCAGAAGGAAATGCATCTCTATGCATGTATCTCAAGTACGCATGTCAAATGCAATGCATCTCAATGATGAGCTCATGGACTCACACTCTCAGAGTACTCAATCTCACTGTCTCGGATTCCTTCTCACTATGATTAATGCTCAGCACACTCAATCACTCAGAACTGTACAATACCTGTTACGTCGTGCAGCTCGATCCACATATGACCATAAGTTCCATTGCGACGTGCAACCCGATCCACATATATATAGTCGATTGCACTCACTGGGGGTGTGTAGACTCCGGAGGAGCTCCTACAACCCAAGCGCTATAATCCACACGGACAACTCATGTGCTGAACGGATAACTCACGTGCCATAATATCAATATCTGGATTCGCACGGATAACTCACGTGCTATAGTATCAATATCTGGATCTGCACGGATAACTCAAGTGTTGCACGGACAACTCACGTACTATAGTATCAATATCCTCATAAATAGGCCCCCGACCTCACTCAGTCATCAATCTCTCCGGTCTCACTCACGGGCTCACAATGTCATGAAACTAGCCCGACAACAATGATATGATGTCTCAATAAATAACAACTAAGACTGAGATATGATATGAATGCATGAATATGACTGAGTACGAAATATCATTGAAATCAATAAAATGACAGCAAGAAACGACCACTATGGGTCCTAGCAGTATTGTCATAAAGCCTAAACATGATATCTAGCATGATTGACAGCTCAATTACTTTATCACTTGGTGAAAACACGAACATCAACAAAGTAGGACCATTATACAGTGCCATAGAAGCAACAGAGTCCCAATTCACATGGTGCACGCCCACATGCCCGTCACCTAGCATGTGTGTCACCTCAATACCAATCACATAACACGTATTTCGGGGTTTCATACCCTCAGCACTAAGTTTAGAAGAGTTACTTACCTCGAACAAGCCAATACCAATGCCGAGCAAGCCAAGCAATGCTCCAAAGAGGCCATCTTGCACGTTTCGACCACCGAACAACTCAAAACTAACCAAAAAACACTCAAGTACATCAAACAATGTTGAAGGAATCAATCCCGATCGAAAAAGATCAAATCTTGAATCAAAAGCCCAAAATCGGCCAAAACTTCAACCCGGGCCCGCACCTCGGAACCCGACAAAATTTAGAATATCCAACAACCCATTCAATTATGAGTCCAATTATACTAGTTTCACTCAAATCCGACTCTAATTCGATGTTCAAAACTCAAAAATTCCTATTATGAAACTTTAGGCCAAAACCCCCAATTTTCCTCTTTAAATTCATCAATCAATTGCTAAAAACGAAGATGGATTCATGAAATGTAATTAAAACCGAGTAGAGAACACTTACCCCAATCCTTATGATGAAATTTGCTCCAAATATCGCTCAATTCCGAAGTCCATTGCTTGATATGTGATAAAAATGACCAACCCTCGAACTTATAACATTCTGCCCAGCGATTCCGCATTTGCTAACAGATCGTCGCATCTGCGACCACCGCTTCAGCGGCAAAAACTTCGCTTCTACGAAAATAGCCTTGCCCAGCAACCCCCGCACCTCCGGATATCAAATTCCGCTTCTGCGAAGATTTTCGCACCTGTGCTTCCAATCTCGCATCTGCGCGCACGCATGTGCGCTACAAAAATCCGCTTCTGCGGTCTTTCTCACCCACCCTCTTCTCGCTTCTGCGACTCCACTAACGCTTCTGCAACCATCACACCTGCGCAAACTAGCTGCAGGTGCGGTCACACTAGAACCAGCTATAACAACATTGAAGAAAATGATCTGAAATACGCTCGAGCCCCTCGGGACCCCGTCCAAACATACCAACAAGTACCATAACATAATACGAACCTACTCGAGGTCTCAAATCACGCATAACAATATCAAAATAATGAATCACATCTCAACTCAAAATCAATGAACTTTGAAATTACAACTTCCACAATCGATGCCGAAACCTATCAAATCACGTCCGATTGATCTCACATTTTGCACACAAGTCACATTCGACATTACAGACTTTCTCCAACTTCCGAAATCGAAATCCGACCTCGATATCAAAAAGTCCACTCCCGGTTAAACTTTCAAAAATTTCAACTTTCGCCATTTCGAGTCAAATTCAACCACGGACCTCCAAATCACAATCTGGACGCGCTCCTAAGTTCAAAATTATCCAACGGACATACCGGAATCATCAAAATTCCAATCTCAGGTCAAATGCTAAAAAGTCAAACTTGATCAACTTTTTCATATTTAAAGCTCGAACTTTTAGCCAAAATTGTCTCTTATGTTTGGGGGTAAGTTTAACTTTATCCTTTATCTATTGCCCGGAGCATTTATTGTCCTTTAAGTTTGCTAAACTTGAGCAGGTTTAGTCCACTTAAGAGTTTTTAGCCAAAATTATCCCTTATGTTTGGGGTAAGTCTAACTTTATCCTTTATCTATTGCCCTAAGCACTTATTGCCCTTTAAGTTTGCTAAACTTGAGTAGGTTTAGTCCACTTAACAAAAGACCCAAACTGGTGAGTAAAAAAATTTTCAGTACTCAAATTTTGCAAAACCGATGTAAAGAACCTAAACATGTTTAACAGGTCGGGTTGACCCGGTTCCGGACCTGCCTAAACCGGTAGTAAATCGGACCGGCCCGGACTGGTGGAAGGGGGTCGGGCAGAGCTGGGTTTGGGGGGATTGGGGGTTAGTCTGTATATATTTTTTTTATCGGTTAATCGGATCGGTCAAACCCGGTCAATAAAAATTACCGTTGAACCGGTTAATCGGACCGGCCCGATTGATAAAAAATAGTGACCGGTCGGTCACCAATCCTGGCAGGTTGTCAAGTTTTTAAAATCGGGCTTAACTAGTCCGGCCCATCCGATAAAAAATTGAATCGGAACTGTTCCGAGCCTAAGGGCCCGGCCCGGCCCACCCCACCCCTTTGTCACCTTTAAGATTGTAGAAATAAGTGTGATAATTTTATAAAAAAACATAAAAAATAGTCGTTGAACCGGGTCGGGCCGGTCCAGTTAACCGGTTCAAAAGTAACTGTCATTAATCGGGTTTGACCGATCTGGTTAACCGGTAAAAAAATATATACAGACCAACCCCCCAAATCTAACCCTACCCGGCCCCATTCCACCGGGTCGGTCCGAAACCGGGTCAACCAGGCCCATTAAATAGGTTTAGGTTCACTACATCGGTTCTGCAAAATTTGAGTACTGAAAGTTTTTTTACTCACCAGTTTGGGTCTTTTGTTAAGTGGACTAAACCTGCTCAAGTTTAGCAAACTTAAAGGACAATAAGTGCTCAGGGCAATAGATAAAGGACAAAGTTAGACTTACCCCCAAACATAAGAGATAATTTTGGCTAAAAACTCTTAAGTGGACTAAACGTGCTCAAGTTTAGCAAACTTAAAAGACAATAATTGCTCAGGGTAATAGATAAAGGATAAAGTTAAACTTACCCCCAAACATAAGGGACAATTTTGGCTAAAAACTCTTTAAAACTCCCTAGTTGAGAATCATTCTTCCAAATCAGTCCCGAATAACCTGAAAACCAAAGCCGACGACAAAATATATCATACGGAGCTACTCATGCCCGTAAACTATCGAGCAAAGTGCAGATGCTCAAAACGACCGGTCGGGTTGTTGCACGATGGTACGTTTAGTGGCGACCTACTCGCCACAAAAGACCTACAGTAGCGATAGCAAGTCGCCACAGGAAGTGTTTAATTTTTCTAAGGTTCCACTGAAATCTATTTTCTGTGGCAACGTGGGTCGCCACTGAAGTGTCTTTTTTTTTTCAAAAAATTTAATTGGCTGCTATATTTTACTACTTTACCCAATAATATATCATATTATAAGAAACCCCACCAAATATAATTGAACAAAATGAGATAAGAACAAAATGAGATACAACACTCCATAATACATTCAATTGTGCATAAACATGGAAAATAAAATCAACTGTCTATGGATTCCTCCTTGGCCAACATCATTTTCCTTTTCGACGAACCTTTGTCCCTGCAATTTAAAGAGCAAAAATGCCAATGATCATTTTGATAACCCTCGTAACAGAAAGCTAACTTTTTCTTTATAATATGTGAAGTACTTATCAAATCCAACTAAGGTCCATATAAACTTGTATACAAGATAGACTTATGAAATGAACAACTTCAGTAACCACTACTGCTGCTGACACCAGTAAACCTTGATCACCCTAAGCACTATCCTTTTATGGCATCCTAATTAATCCAAAACTGATTGACATTAAGGTCTTGAGTACTGTATAATTGTTTTATCAAATTTGTGACTTCTAATGAAATTGGAAACATCTCTCGGCAAACTAGCAGAACCTCCAAATAAATCATGGCATTACATATTGTTGAAAGTTCAGAGAAAAATTCAAAGCGTTGAGCATAATTGTTGCGACCAAACACACTCACGCAAGTATACGCGGTCGTTAAGTAATAAAGTGACTA
>AWOL01S0081481.1:0-19340 GCA_000715115.1 Nicotiana otophora | reverse complement strand
ATTCGGGGATGGCCGCCCGTTTTCATGCAAATAGCGTTGATTATAGCTCACAAAAATTTGGAATTCGTCTCGAATTCCTTTTTTATGGCCCTAAAATGTCAAACATGGAAAACAGTTATGGCGAAGCGGTGACTATTATTTCTTAGGCCATTTTTTCTGGGCCAACAAAATTTTAGGCGATCCGGGTTCGATCGCCCGGGCACATACATAAGACGTGGGGTATAACACACGATAAATTAGAAATCGGGCGGAATTCAGATTTTATGGCCCTAAAATGCCAAAAAATGAGTAACAGTCATGGAGAAGTGGAGACTATTGTTACTTAGGTCATTTTTGATTGGTTGGTAAAATTTTAGGCGATCCGGGTCCGGTCACTTGGACCATGCAGAAGACGTGCGCTATAGCGCACGAAAAACTGGGAATCGAGCGAAATTTTGATTTTATGGCCCTAATACACCAAAAAATAAGTAACAGTCATAGCGAGCCAGGAGATATTATTCCTTACGTCTTTTTTATGGGCAGATAAAATTTTAGGCGATCCGGGTCCGTTCGCTCAGGCCCGTGCAGAAGGCGTGGGTTATAGCACACGAAAATCTAGGAATCGGGCGGAATACTAATTTTATGGCCCTAAAATGCCAAAAACGAGTAATTGTCATGGCGAGGCGGTGACTATTGTTCCTTAGGTCATTTTTGATGGGCCGACAAAATTTTAGGCGATCCGGGTCCGGTTGCCCGGGCTCATGCAGAAAGCGTGGGCTACACACAAAAATCTAAGAATCGGACAAAATTTCGATTTTATGACCCTAAAATACAAAAACATAAGTAACGGTCATAGTGAGGAGGTGACTATTATTTAATAGGTTATTTTTTATGGGCCGAAAAAATATTAGCGAACCGGGTCCGGTCATTCCGGTGCATGCAGAAGGCGTGGGCTATAACATACAAAAATATGTAAATCGGACGAAATTCCGATTTTATGACCCTAAAACCAAAAACTGAGTAGCGGTCATGGCGAGGCAATGACTATTGTTCCTTAGGTCGTTTTTTATGTACGAGTAAAATTTTAGGCGATCCAGGACTGATCGTTAGGGCCCATGTAGTAGGCGTGGGCAATAACACACAAAAAATTGGGAATCAGACGGAATTTTAATTTTATGGTCCTAATATGCCAAGAAACGAATAATGGTCAAGGTGAGGCGGTGGCTATTATTCCTTTGGTCGTTTTTGATGGGCCGAAAACTTTTTAGGCGATCCGGGTCCAGTCGCCCCGGCCCATGGAGAAGGCGTGGGCTAGCACACGAAAAATTGAGAATCAGGCGAAATTTCGATTTTATGGCTCTGAAACACCAAAAACTGAGTAACGGTCATGGCGATGCAGTGACTCTATTCCTTAAGTCATTTTTGGCTGGTCGACAAAATTTTAGGTGATCCGGGTCCAATCGCCCGGGAACATGCAGAAGGCGTGGCCTATAGCACACGAAAATATGTGAATCAGGCGAATTTTCAATTTTGTGGCCCTAAAATGCCAAAAATGAGCAACGGTGGGTGACTATTGCTCCTTGGGTCGTTTTTGATGGGCCGGAGAAATTCTAGGCAATCTGAGTACGGTCCCCCAGGCCCACACAAAAATTTGAGAACTGGGCAGAATTTCGATTTTATGGCTCTAAAATGCCAAAAAATGAGTAACGGTTGTGGAGAAGCGGTGAGTATTGTTCCTTAGGTAGTTTTACATAATTCGGTAAAATTTTAGGCGATCCGGGTCTAGTCGTCCGGGCCCTATACAGAAGGCGTGGGCTATAACATCGAAATCTTGTAATCGGGCGGAATTTCAGTTTTATGGCCCTAAAACATCAAGAACGAGGAACGATCACGGTGAGGTGATAACTAATGTTTATTAGGCCTTTTTTGATAGGACGACAAAATTTTAGGTGATCTATCTCCGGGGACGCTGGCCCATACAGATAGCGTGGGCTATAACACACGAAAATCTAGGAATTGGGCGAAATTTCAGTTTTTTGGCTCTAAAACGCCAAAAAATGAGGAACAGTCATGGCGAGACGATGAATAATGTTTCTTAGACCGTTTTTGATGGGCCGACAAAAATCTAGAATTCCCCGGCCCAAGTAGAAGGTGTACGTTATAGCACACGAAAATCTAGGAATCGCGCCAAATTCGTGTTTTATAGCCCTAAAACTCCAATAAAACGAGGAATGGTCATGGCGAGGCGATGACTAATATTTCTTAGGTAATATTTGATAGGCCAGCAAAATTTTAGGCGATCCGGGTCCGGACCCATACAGATGGCGAGGGCCATAGCACACAGGTCGACTAAATTTTTGGTGATACAGGTCCAGCCGCCCCGTTCCATGCATATGGCGTGGGCTATAACACACGAAAATCTAAGAATCAGACGGAATTCCAGTTTTATGGCCCTAAAACGCCAAAAAACAAAGAACGATCATGGCGAGACGATGACTAATGTAATTAGGCCGTTTCTGATGGGCCGAAATTTTTTTAGGCAATCCGGGTCCCGCGCCCGGGCCCATGCAGATGGCGTAGGATATAGCACATGAAAATCTAAGAATCGGATGGAGTTTCAGTTTTATGACCCTAAAACGCCAAAAAGTGAGTAACGGTCATGGCCAGGGTATGACTAATGTTTCTTATATCGTTTGTGATGGGCCGGCAAAATTTTAGGTGATCTGGGTCCTGCGTCCGGGCCCTTACAGATGAGGTGGGCTATAACACAAGAAAATCTGAGAATCAGGCGGAGTTCTAGTATGGCCTAAAACGCCAAAAAATGAGTAATGTTCCTTTGGCCGTTTTTGATAAGCCAACAAAGTTTTATGCGATCCGGGTCCGGGCGCCTGGACCATGAAGATGGGATGGGCTATATAGCACATGAAAATCTAGAAATCGGGAGGAATTCCAGTTTTATGGACCTAAAATGCTAAAAAAGAGGAACGATCATGGCGAGGCGATGACTAATATTCCTTTAAGTAGTCTTTGATGGCCCGGAAAAATTTTAGGCGATCCGGGTCCGGTGGCCTGGGCCCATGCAGATGGCGCGGTCTATAGTATATGAAAATCAAGGAATGAGGTGGATTTCAAGTTTAAAGGCCCTAAAATATTAAACAATGAGGAACGGTCATGGCGAGGCGATGAGTAATGCTCCTTAGGTCATATTCGATGGGGAGACAAAATTTTACGCGATCCGTGTTTTGGTGCCCAGACCCATGCAGATGGCGCGGACTGTAACACACGAAAAATATGGGAATCGGACAAAATTCTATTTTTATGGCCCTAATATGCCAAAAATGAGTAATGTTCCTTTGGCCATTTTTGATGAGCCAGCAAAAGTTTAGGTGATACGAGTCCGGACGCGCGGGCCCATGTAGATGGCGTGCATATAAAAATCCGGAAATCAGGCAAAACTCCAGTTTTATGGCCTTAAATGCCAAATAATGAGGAACGATCATGGCGAGGCGATGATAAATATTCCTTAGACCGTTTTTATTGGCCGTCAAAATTTTAGGCGATATGGGTCCGGCCGCGCGAGCTCATATAGATGGCGAAGGCTATAACACAAGAAAATCTAGGAATCAAGCGGAATTCCAATTTTACGGCCCTAAAATACCAAAAAATGAGGAACGTTCATGGAAATGCGATGAATAATGTTGCTTAGGCCAATTTTGATGGGCCAACAAAATTTTAGGCGCCGTGCACACAAAAAATAGGGAATCAGGCGGAATTCTAATTTTATGGCCCTAAAATGCCAAAAACGAGGAACAGTCATGGCAAGAAAAAATTGAAGGGCCGGTAAAATTTTAAGCGATCCGGGTTAGGCGCCTGGGCCCATGCAGATAGCGTGGGTTATAACACATGAAAATCTGGGAATCAGGCGAAATTCTAATTTTATGGCCCTAAAACGCTAAAACAAAAAGGAACGGTCATGGCGAGGCGATGAGTATTATTCCTTAGGTTATTTTTGATGGCTAGCAAAATTTTAGGCAATCCGGGTCCGAGCGTCCGGGCCCATGCAGATGGCGTGGGCTATAGCACATGAAAATCTGGGGATTAGGCGGAATTCTAGTTTTATGGCCTTAAAAAACCAAAACAATGAGAAACAATCATGGTGAACCGATGACTAATGTTCCTTAGGCTATTTTTGATTGGCCGGTAAAATTTTAGACGATCCGGGTTAGGGCGTCCGAGTCCATGCAGATGGCGGGCACACGAAAATCTAGAAATAATGCGAAATTCCAGTTTTATGGCCCTAAAAGGCCAAAAACGACTAACGGTCAAGGAGGGACAATGCCTAATGTTTCTTAGGCCGTTTTTGATGGTCCGTAAAATTTTTAGGTGATTCCGGTCCTGGTGTCCCGGCCCATGCAGATGGTGTGGGCTATTATAACACACGAAAATATAGGAATTGGGCGGAATTCCAGTTTTATGGCCCTAAAATGCCAAAAACAAGCAATGGTTATGGCGAGGCGATGGCTAATATTTCTTAGGCCGTTTTTGATGGGCCAGCAAAATTTTAGGCAATGCGAGTCTAGGCGCCCGAGCCCATGCATATGGCGGAATTCTAGTTTTATGGCCCTAAAAATCCAAAAAATGAGGAACGATCATGGCGACGCGATGAGTAATGTTCCTTAGATCATTTTTGATGGGTCAACAAAATTTTAAGTGATCTGGGTCCGAGCGCCCAGGCTTATGCAGATGACGTGGGCTATATTACATGAAAATCTGGGAATCGGGCGGAATTTCAGTTTTATGACCCTAAAACGCCAGAAAGTGAGTGACGGTTATGGTGAGGCGATGACTAATGTTCCTTAGTCTGTTTTCTGTGGGTCAAAATTTTAGGCGATCCAGGTCCAGCGCCTGGGCCCAAGCATATGGCGTGGGCTATAGCATACAAAAATTTGGGAATCGAGCGGAATTCCAGTTTTATGATCCTAAAATGCCAAAATACGAGGAACGGTTGTGGCGAGGCGATGACTAATATTCCTTAGGCCATTTTGGATGGGCCGTCAACATTTTAGGCGATCGGGGTTAGGGTGCCCGCGCCCATGCAGATGGCGTGCGCAAGAAAATTTGGGAATCCGATGGAATTCGAGTGTCACGACCCAAATTCACCTATAGGTCATGATGACACCCAACATCCCAACTAGTCAAGCCAACTAATTATTTAAACATATGTTCATTTCTTTAAAAATTATCCGAGTAATAAAACTCGGAGTACTTGCAAAAATTAAGACAATGTGAAAAATAAAATAAATTAAAACCCAAGTAAATAATTGAATCCAAATATTTTACTAATGTGTGCCAAGACCTGGTGTCACGAGTATATGAGCATCTAATAGATTATACAAAATTCTAAATACTGTCTGAAATAAAATAGACAAAATACAAATACAAGAAAAGGCACTAGTTGCTGCAGAACGGCTCAGAAAGGCAACTCATCACTAAGCCTCTGGATAACGTGGGTGCGCTCCGATAGGTCCTCCGATAGTACCTGTCTCAGGTCCTGCACAAAAAGTGCAACAAGCGTAGCATGAGTATAAACAACGTGTACCTAGTAAGTATCAAGCCTAATCTCGAAGAAGTAGTGACGAGATGTCGATTTTGACACTCACTATGGGTCAATAATATTATAATAGATATATTTAATTAAACATAATTTTTAGATGAACAATAATAAATTTATAAACAAGCAAAAATAATTAATTCCTTACATTCCAATAATTTCCAATTTATCAATTAATTTCACAAGCGGCAATTAAAGTATCAAGGTATCGTGTAATTATTATTATTAGGCATGAATTCTGCCGAGGTCGTACGAGTGTTGTGTACACTGCCAAGGGACGTGCGGCGTGATCCATAGATACATCTATACTGTCGAGGCATTCGGCCCGCTCTGCAAGAAAGGAGGACATTTCCTTATGAACCTCCGGAATGAGAAGTTATTATAATATTAACACACAGGATGTTCAATCTCTATTAACAATTCAATAATTTACACAAAATTTGAGTATATGAAGTTTCGATCTTTTACTATTTTCTCAAACGATTTACAATATAATTCTAGTAATTTAATAAATAAAAGGAGCAATTATCACAAGTAATTCATGATTTGAGTCCTAAAACTACCCGGACATTAACATAATTAGTAGCTACGCACGGACTCTCGTCACCTCGTGCATACGCATCCCCCACAATTAGCAACAATTATTATTGTGAATCACCTATGGGGGTAAATTCCCTCTTACAAGGTTAGGCAAGAGAGTTACCTTGTCTCAAATCCCACTCCCATCACAATATCGCGAAAAATCTCAATTCGGTGCCGAAAAATCCGAACTTATCCAAAAGTTATATAAAATAATTAATACATGCTCAATAATTCGAAATTAGACTATTAAATAAATTACCCTATCCAAAATGGTAAATTTCTAAAATTCACCCCGGGCCCACGTGCCCGGATTCTGGAAAGTTTTGGAGGAAAACATTACCCATAATCTCAAGAACTCAAATATACAATTTCCATCCAATTCCATAACCATTTTCGTGGTTAAAATCTCATTTTTGTCAAAACCTAGGTTTTTCATCTAAACCCTCAATTTTCAAGATTTACAGGTTATAATCTACCCATAATCTATGTATTTAACTCAAAGTATGTAGAATTAACTTACTTCCAAGTTGCTAGTTGAAATCCTCTCTCAAAAAGCTCCAAAATCGCCTAAAATGGAGGAAAAATAGACTAAAATGACTGAGCCTCGCCCCCCTTTTTAACATTTTGTCCAATAGTCATTTCCGCACATACGGAGGCTTAGCCGCACCTGCGGTTCCGCACCTGCAGTTCCGCACCTGCGGAAAAAGTCTCGCAGGTGCGAGATTTTTCCTCTTGACCTAGCTCTGCACTTGCGCCCAAAGGACCGCACCTGCGAGTCTGCTTCTGTGCCCCAAGCCTTCGCACCTGCGGAATTGTCCGCTTCTGTGAGCTAAATGCCGCACATGCGAATTTCGCACCTGCGGCTGGCCAAGTGCAGGTGCGATTCTGATAGCAGCTCGGAGCTTCAATTTTTGGGCTCCCAATTTCCAACTTGGTCCGAGCCTCGTCCGATTGACACTCGGGGCCCCTAGGACCCCGCTTGAACGTACCAATAATTATGAAATCATAAAACAGACTCGTTCGAACCCTCAGAACATGTAAAACAACATCAAAACTAAGAATCATACCTCAAACCAAATTGATTCAACTTAAAAATTTTAAATTCTTCAAACTTATTCCGAACATGCCGAAATATACTTATACTATTCGGAATGACACCAAATTTTTTGTGCAAGTCTTAAATCACCATATAAAGCTATTCTCAGGCTCGAAATTCCAAACGGACCTCAATTACTCCAAAACCTACTCCAAACCAAATTTAAAGAACATTAAACCTTCAAATAGTTAATCTTTTCTATTAAGCGCCGAAACGCTTCCGGTTTTTCCAAAGCCCGATAGCATATGCCCAAGTCCAAAATCATCATACGAACCTATTGGAACCGTCAAATCCTGATTCCGGGGTTGTTTTCATAAAATATTGACCGAAGGCAAACTTAGCATTTTAAGGCCAACTTAAGGAACCAAGCATTCCGATTTAAACCCGAACACTTCCAAATTCTGAACCAACCGTCCCCGCAAGTCATAAATTAGTAAAAGCACATACATGAAATTTTATTTAGGGGAATGGAGTTCTAAAAGTTAATATGATCGGTTGGGTCATTACATCCAGTTTTATAGCCCTAATACGCCAAAAACGAGTAAGGGTCATGGCAAGCGATGAATAATGTTTCTTAGGCCGTTATTGATGGACGATAAAATTTTAGGCGATCCGGGTCCCGGTGCCCAGGACCATGCAGATGGCGTGGGCTATTATAGCACATGAAATATGAGAATTGGGACGAATTCCAGTTTTATGGCCCTAAAATGCCAAACAACGAGGACCAGTCATGGCGAGGCAATGACTAATGTTTCTTAGAGCGTTTTTGATGGGCCGACAAAATTATGCGATCTAGGTTCGGTGCCCGGGACAATGCAGATGGTGAGGGTTATAGCACATGAAAATCGGGAAATCGGGCAGAATTCTAGTTTTATGGCCCTAAAACGCCAAAAAATGAGAAACGATCATGGCGAGGTGATGACTAATGCTCCTTAAGCCGTTTCTTATGGGCCGACAAAATATTAGGAGATCCGGGTCCGACCGCACGAGCCCATACAGATGGCGTGGGTTATAACAAATGAAAATCTAGGAATCGGGCAGACTTCCAGTTTTATGGCCCTAAAACGCCAAAACACGAGGAACGATCATGGAGAGACGATGACTAATATTCCTTAGGCCATTTTTATTGGACCGAAAATTTTTTAGGCGATCCATGTCTCGGCGCCTGGGCCCAAATAAAAGGCACGAGCTATAGCACATGAAAATTTGGGAATCGGGCGAAATTCCAATTTTATAGCCCCGAAACGCCAAAAAATAAGGAACGGTCATGGAGATGCGGTGACTAATGTTTCTTAGGTCATTTTTGATGACTAGCAAAATTTTAGGTGATCCAAGTTTGGGCGCCCAGGCCCATGCAGATATCGTGGGCTATACGACACGAAAATTTACAAATCGGGCAGAATTCGAGTTATATGGCCCTAAAACGCCAAAAAATGAGTAACTATCATGGCGAGGCAATGACTAATGTTCCTTAACCTGTTTTTGATGTGGTGGAGAACTTTTAGGCTATCCGAGTCCTGGCGCCCGGGCACATGCAGATGGCAGGGCTTTAGCACACAAAAATCTGATAATCAGGCGGAATTCCAGTTTTATGGCCCTAAGACACTAAAAAATGAGGAACGGTCATGGTGAGGCGATAAATAATATTCCTTTAGCAGTTTTTTATGGGCTAATAAAATTTTAGGCGATCCAGGTTCGGGCACCCGATTCCCAGAACAGCCTAAAATTTTGCCAGTCATCAAATTGACCTACAAAACAATAGTCATCGTTTCGCCATGACCATTCCTCATTTTTTTGGCATTTTAGTATCATAAAACTAGAATTCCACCCGATTCCCAGATTTTCGTGTGCTATAGCCCATGCCATCTGCATGTATCTGGGCGATCAGGCCTGAATAACCTAAAATTTTGCCGGCCCATAACAACCGACCTAAAGAACGATAGTCATTATTTCGCCATGATCGTTCCTCGTTTTTGGTATTTTAGGGCCCACGCCATCTGCATGCATCCGAGCGACTTGATCTAAATCATTTGAAATTTTGTCGGCCCATAAAAGATGACCTAAGGAACAATAGTCACAACTTCGCCAGGACCGTTTCTTATTTTCTGGCATTTTGGGGCCTTAAAATTAGAATTCCGCCTAATTCCTAGATTTTTGTGTGTTCTAGCCCATGCCATCTGGATGCATCCGGGCGACCGGACCTGGATCGCCTAAAATTTTGCTGGCCCATAAAAAATGACCTAAAGAACAATAATCACTGATCGATTCCCAAATTTTCGTGTGCTATAGCCCACGCCATATGCATGCATCTAGGCGACCAGAGCTGAATCACCTTAAATTTTTTCGATCCATTAAAAATGACATATGGAACGATAGTCACCACTTCGCGATGACCGTTCCTCGTTTTTTGACTTTTAGAGCCATAAAACTAGAATTCCGTCCGATTCCTAGATGACTATTGTTTATCGGGGAACGGTCATGGAAAAGCGATAACTATTGTTCATTAGGTCATTTTTAATGGTCCCGCAAAATATTACGTGATTCGGAGCCAGTCACCCTAATTCATGCAGATAGCGTGGACTACACCGTACAAAAAATTGGGAATCATGCTGAATCATGTTTTATGGCCATCAAATGCCATAAGACGAGGAGCGGTCATGGTGAAGTGATGATTATAGTTCATTTGATCATTTTTTATAGTCCCTCAAAATTTAAGGTGATTCAGAGCTGGTCGTCTGAATTCATGCAGATGGGTAGACTATAAGCACACGAAAATTTGGGAATCGTGCTGAATTCCTGCTTTATGAATCTAAAATGCCAAAAAACGAGGAACAGTCAAGGCGAAGCGGTGACTATTGATCATTAGAGCGTTTTTGATGGCCCCGTAAAATTTTAGGTGTTTCGAAGCTGGTTGCCCAAATTCATGCTGATGGCATGGACTACAGCACACGTAAAATCTGGGAATTGTGTTGTATTCCGATTCTATGGCCCTAAAATTAAAAAAGCGAGAAACGATCATGGCGAAGCGATGACTATTATTCATTAGGTTATTTTTGATGATCCTACAAAATGTTTGGCGATTCAGAGTAGGTCACCCGATTTTATGTACATGGCATGGACTATAGCACACGAAAATCTGAAAATTATACTGAATTCCTATTTTATAGCCAAAAAATACAAAAACACAAAAAGGAATTGTCATAGCGAAATGATGAGTATTGTTTATTAGGTTGTTTCTTATGGTCTCACAAAATTTTAGGCGATTCGGAGTCACTTGCATAAATTCATGCAAATAGCGTGGACTATAGCACAAGAAAATCTAGGAATCATGTTGAAATCATGTTTTATGGCCCTAAAATGACAAAAAATGAGGAACGGTCATGGAGAAGCGATGTTTATTGCTCATTAGGTCTTCTTGATAGTCCAACAATTTGTTTGGCAATTCGGGGACAGCTCACCGAATTCATGCAAATGGCATAGACTATAGCATATGAAAAGCTGACAATCATGTCGAATTCCTGTTTTATGGCCCTAAAATGACAAAAAATGAGGAACGGTCATGGAGAAGCGATGTTTATTGCTCATTAGGTCTTCTTGATAGTCCAACAATTTGTTTGGCAATTCGGGGACAGCTCACCGAATTCATGCAAATGGCATAGACTATAGCATATGAAAAGCTGACAATCATGTCGAATTCCTGTTTTATGGCCCTAAAATGACAAAAAATGAGGAACGGTCATGGAGAAGCGATGTTTATTGCTCATTAGGTCTTCTTGATAGTCCAACAATTTGTTTGGCAATTCGGGGACAGCTCACCGAATTCATGCAAATGGCATAGACTATAGCATATGAAAAGCTGACAATCATGTCGAATTCCTGTTTTATGGCCCTAAAATGACAAAAAATGAGGAACGGTCATGGAGAAGCGATGTTTATTGCTCATTAGGTCTTCTTGATAGTCCAACAATTTGTTTGGCAATTCGGGGACAGCTCACCGAATTCATGCAAATGGCATAGACTATAGCATATGAAAAGCTGACAATCATGTCGAATTCCTGTTTTATGGCCCTAAAATGACAAAAAATGAGGAACGGTCATGGAGAAGCGATGTTTATTGCTCATTAGGTCTTCTTGATAGTCCAACAATTTGTTTGGCAATTCGGGGACAGCTCACCGAATTCATGCAAATGGCATAGACTATAGCATATGAAAAGCTGACAATCATGTCGAATTCCTGTTTTATGGCCCTAAAATGCCAAAAAAGGAGAAGCGATCATGTAGAAGTGATGAATATTGTTTAGTAGGTGGTTTTTTTATTGTCCCGCAAAAATATAGGCGATTCGGAGTCGGGTCGCCCGAATCCATATAGATGGCATGGATTATAGTATACGAAAATTTGAGAATAGTATTGAATTCGTGTTATATGGCCATGGACTGCCAAAAAATGAGGAACGGTCATGGCAAAGTGATTACTATTATTTATTAGGTGGTTTTTTATGGTCCCGCAAAAGTTTTGGAGATTCAGAGTAGGTCGCCCGATTTTATGCAGATGAAATGGACTATAACACTCGAAAATCTAGAAATTATGCTAAATTCCAGTTTTATGGTCCAAAAATATGAAAACAAAAAATAACTGTCATAGCGAAGTGATGAGTATTGTTTATTGGGTTCTTTTTATGGTCCCAATAAATTTTAGGCAAGCCGGAGTCAGTCCTGTAAATTCATACAGATGGCGGGACTATAGCATACGCAAATGTAGGAATCATGCTGAAATCGTGTTTTATGGCCCTAATATGATAAAACAAATGAGGAACGGTCATGAGGAAGCGATGTTTATTGTTCATTACGTCTTTCTTGATGGTCCAACAAAATTTTTGGCAATTCATAGATGGCTCACCGTATTCATGCAAATAACGTGGACTATAGCACACGAAAATCTGGCAATTGTGCTGAATTTCTGTTTTATGGCCCTAAAATGCCACAAATTGAGAAACGATCATGGTGAAGCGATGACTATTGTTCATTAGGTCATTTTTTTATGGTCCCGCAAAATCTTAGGTAATTCGCAGCAGGTCGCCCAAATACATGCATATGTCGTGGACATAAATCTAGTCCTAAAATAACAAAAAAGGAGAAACGGTCATGGCAAAACGATGACTATTGTTCATTAGGTACATTTTTATGGTCTCACAAAATTTTAGGCGATTCGGAGCTGGTAGCATGAATTCATGCAGATGGCGTGAACTATAGCACACGAAAATCTGGAAATCATGTCGAATTCTTATTTTATGGCCCTAAAATGTCAAAAAACGAAGAATGTACATGACTTTGTGATGGCTATTCTTCATTGGATCATTTTTAATGGTCTCGCCAAATTTTAGGCGATTCATAGCTGGTCGTTCGAATTCATGCAAATGGCAGACTATAACACATAAAAATTTCAGAATGGTGCTGAATTCCTATTTTATGGTCGTAAAATGTGAAAGATCAAGGAACGATCATGAAAAATTGATGACTATTATTCATTAGGTCGGTTTTTGTGATCTCGTAAAATTTTAGGCGATTCAGACACGGTCGCCGAATTCATTCAGATGGCGTGGACTATAGCACACGAAATTTGGGAATCATGCTAAATTTCTATTTTATGGCCCTAAAATTCCAAAGAAATAAGGAACAGTCTTGGCGAAGCGATGAATACTGTTCATTAGGTCGTTTTTGATGGTCCTGTAAAATTTTAGGCGATTCGGAGTCGGTCGCCCGAATTCATGCAGATTGTGTAACACACGAAAATATGGGAATCATGCTAAATCCTATCTTATGATCCTAAAATCCCATAAAACAAAGAACGATCGTAGTAAAGTGATGACTATAGTTAATTAGGTCATTTTTTATGGTCCTGCAAAAGTTTTGGCGATTCGGAGACCGCTCGTCCGAATTCATGCAGATGGCGACTATAACATAAGAAAATCTTGGAATCCTGTTGAATTTCGATTTTATGTCACTAAAATGCTAAAACTCAAGGAATAGTCGTGGCGAATNTTGATGGTCCAACAAAATTTTTGGCAATTCATAGATGGCTCACCGTATTCATGCAAATAACGTGGACTATAGCACACGAAAATCTGGCAATTGTGCTGAATTTCTGTTTTATGGCCCTAAAATGCCACAAATTGAGAAACGATCATGGTGAAGCGATGACTATTGTTCATTAGGTCATTTTTTTATGGTCCCGTAAAATCTTAGGTAATTCGCAGCAGGTCGCCCAAATACATGCATATGTCGTGGACATAAATCTAGTCCTAAAATAACAAAAAAGGAGAAACGGTCATGGCAAAACGATGACTATTGTTCATTAGGTACATTTTTATGGTCTCACAAAATTTTAGGCGATTCGGAGCTGGTAGCATGAATTCATGCAGATGGCGTGAACTATAGCACACGAAAATCTGGAAATCATGTCGAATTCTTATTTTATGGCCCTAAAATGTCAAAAAACGAAGAATGTACATGACTTTGTGATGGCTATTCTTCATTGGATCATTTTTAATGTCTCGCCAAATTTTAGGCGATTCGTAGTTGGTCGTTCGAATTCATGCAAATGGCAGACTATAACACATAAAAATTTCAGAATGGTGCTGAATTCCTATTTTATGGTCGTAAAATGTGAAAGATCAAGGAACGATCATGACAAATTGATGACTATTATTCATTAGGTCGGTTTTTGTGATCTCGTAAAATTTTAGGCGATTCAGAGACGGTCGCCGAATTCATTCAGATGGCGTGGACTATAGCACATGAAATTTGGGAATCGTGCTAAATTTCTATTTTATGGCCCTAAAATTCCAAAGAAATAAGGAACAATCTTGGAGAAGCGATGAATACTGTTCATTAGGTCGTTTTTGATGGTCCTGTAAAATTTTAGGCGATTCGGAGTCGGTCTCCCGAATTCATGCATATTGTGTAACACACGAAAATATGGAAATCATGCTAAATCCTATCTTATGATCCTAAAATCCCATAAAACAAAGAACGATCGTAGTAAAGCGATGACTATAGTTAATTAGGTCATTTTTTATGGTCCTGCAAAAGTTTTGGCGATTCGGAGACCGCTCGTCCGAATTCATGCAGATGGCGACTATAACATAAGAAAATCTTGGAATCCTGTTGAATTTCGATTTTATGTCACTAAAATGCTAAAAATCAAGGAATAGTCGTGGCGAATTGCTTACTATTGTTTATTAGGTCGTTATTGATGGTCCCATAAAATTTTAGGCGATTCAGAGTTGGTCGCACGAATTCTGGAAATCGTGAAGAGATGACTATTTTTCATTAGGTCGTTTTGAAGCAAAATTTATGGCGATTCAAATCCGGTCGCTCGAAATCATACATATGGCGTGGACTATAATACGCAAATGTGTAAATCGTGCTGATTTCCTATTTTATGACCCTAAAATGCAAAAACTGATGAACGATCAGGGAGAAATGATGACTATTATTCATTGGGTCCGTTTTTATGGTCCCATAAAATTTTAGGCGACTCGGAGCCGATATCCCGAATTCATGTCGATGGCGTGGACTATAGCACACAAAAATATAAGAATCATGTTGAATTCATGTTTTATGGCCCTAAAATGCCAAAACCCGAGGAACAGTCATGGCGAAGTGATTACTATTTTTCATTAGGTCATTTTTGAAGGTCACACAAAATTATAGGCAATTCGAAGTCGGTCGCCCGAATTCATGCGGATGGCGTCGATAATAGTACACGAAAATCTGGGAATCGTGTTGAATTTCAGTTTTATGGCCCTATAATGCCAAGAAACGAGGAACGATCATGGAGAAATGAAGACTATTTTTTATTAGGTTGTTTTTCATGTTCCGATGAATTTTTTGTGATTTAGAGCCGGTCGCCAGAATTAATGTAGATGGCGGGGACTATAACACATGAAAATCTGGGGATCCAGCTGAATTCCTATTTTATGGCCCAAAAAGTGCCAAAAACGAGAAACGGTCATGGAGAAGCGATGACTATTGTTCATTAGATCTCCTTTTATGGTCCTGCAAAATTCTAGACTGTTCGGAGTCGGTCGTCCTAATTCATGCAGATGGTGTGGACTATAGCATATGAAAATCTGGGAATCGTGCTGAATTCCTTTTTGTGGCCCTAAAATATCAAAAAATGAGAAACGGCCATAGCGAAGCGATGACCATTGAACATTAGGTAATTTTTTATGGTCCCACAAAATTTTAGGCGATTCAAAGCTGGTCCTAAAATGAGAATCGTATTGAATTCATGTTTTATGGTCCTAAAATGCCAAAAAACGAGGAACAATCATGGTGAAATAATAACTATTGTTCATTAGGTTATTTTTTATGGTCCCGCAAAATTTTTAGGCGATTCAGAGCCGCTCGTCCAAATTCATGCTAATGGCATGGATTATAGCATACGAAAATCTGGGAATCATTTCGAATACCCGTTTTATGGCCCTAAAACGCCAAAAAATGAGAAACGATTATGGAGAAGCGACGACTATTTTTTATTAGGTTGTTTTTTATGGTCTCACAAAATTTTAGGCGATTAGGAGCCGGTCTTCCGAATTCATGCAGATGACATAGACTAAAACGCCAAAATTTTGCGACCCTAATCGCCTAATGAACAATAGTCACATCATCGTCATGATCATAGATGAATGATCATTCCTCTAGGAATCATGTTGAATTCCCAAATAATTAGGAATGATCATGACGATACTGTGACTATTGTTCATTAGGTCGTCTTTTTATGGTCCCACAAAATTTTAGGCGATTCGGAACCGATCGCCCTAATTCATGCCGATGGCGAAGACTTTAGCACACGAAAATCTCGAAATCGTGTTCAATTGCTATTTTATGGCCCTAAAATGCCAAATAATGAGGAAAGGTCATGACAAGTGATGACTATTGTTCATTAGATTTTTTTTATGGTTCCGTAAAATTTTAGGCCAGTCGGAAATGGTCGCCTGAATTCATGCAAATGATGTGCACATGAAAATCTGGGAATCTTGATGAATTCCTATTTTATGGAAAACGATCATGGCGAAGCAATTACTATTGTTCACTAGATAGTTTCTTATAGTCCCGTAAAATTTTAGGTTATTCGGAGCAGGTCGTCCGAATTCATGCAGATGACGTGGATTATAACACACGAAAATTTGGGAATCCTATTGAATTCCTATTTTAGACAAGGTGGGTTGCTCTGATGGTAAGCACCCTCCACTTCCAACCAAGAGGTTGTGAGTTCGAGTCACCCCAAGAGCAAGGTGGGGAGTTCTTGGAGGGAAGGATGCCGAGGGTCATTTGGAAACAGCCTCTCTACCCCAGGGTAGGGGTAAGGTCTGCGTACACACTACCCTCCCCAGACCCCACTAGTGAGATTATACTGGGTTGTTGTTGTTGTTGTTGTATTGAATTCCTATTTTATGACCCTAAAATGCCAGAGCATAAAGAACGGTTATGGCGAAGTGATGAATATTGTTCATTAGGTCATTTTTTATTGTCCCGCCAAATTTTAGGCGATTCGGAACCGGTCACAAAATTCATGCAGATGGCGCGAACTATAGCATAAGAAAATCTGGGAATCGTGCTGAATTCCTGTTTTATGGCCCTAAACTGCCAAACAACGAGGAACGGTCATGGCAAAGTGGTGACTATTGTTCACTAGGTTAGTTTTTTTATGGTCCCGTAAAATTTTAGGCGATTCAGAGCCGGTCGCCAGAATTTATGTAGATGGTGTGGACTATAGCACACGAAAATCTCGGATCCTCCTGGATTCTTGTTTTAGGACCTAAAATGCCAAAAATGAGGAACAGTCATGGCGAAGCAATGAATATTGTTCATTATATCATTTTTATGGTCACGCAAAATCTTAGGCGATTCGAAGTCAATCGCGCAAATTTATACAGACGACGTGAACTATAACACACGATAATTTGGGAATCGTGCTGAATTCTTGTTTTATGGACCTAAAATGCCAAACAATGAGGAACAGTAATGGCGAAGCGATGAATATTGTTCATTAGGTTATTTTTTGATTGTCCTGCAAAAGTTTATGCTATTCGGAGCCGGTCGCCGAAATTCATGCAGATGGCGTGAACTTATAACACACGATAATGTAGAAATCTTGCTGAATCCCTATTTCACTGCCCATAATGCTAAATAATAAAGAACGATCATGTCGAAGTGATGAATATTGTTCATTAGGTCGTCTTTTATGGTCTCGCAAACTTTTAGGAGATTCGGAGCCGATCACCCGAATTCATGCAGGCATGAACTATAGTATACGAAAATATGGGTATCGCGCTAAATTCCTGTTTTATAGTCTTAAAATGCCAGAAAATGAGGAAACAACATGGAGAAGAGATGACTATTGTTCATTAGGTCATTTTTATGGTTCCGTAAAATTTTAGGCAATTCAGAGCCGGTCACTCAAATTCATGCAGACGTCATGGACTATAGGACATAAAAATATGGGAATTCTGCTAAATTCCAGTTTTATGGCCCTAAAAGTCCAAAATTTGAGGAATGGTCATGGCAAAACGATTACTATTATTCATCAGGTCATTTTTTATGGTCCCGTGAAATTTTAGGCGATTTAGAGCCAATTTCCCGAAGTCATGCATATGGCGTGGACTACAACACACGAAAATCTAGGAGTCATGTTGAATTCTTGTTTTATGGCCCTAAAATGCCAAAAACGAGAAACGATCATTGAGAAGCGATGACTATTGTTCATTAAGTCATTTTCTATTTTCCCGCAAAATTTATTGTATTTTGGAGCTGCCCGAATATTTGCAGATGGCATGGACTATAGCACACGAAAATCTGGGAATCGTTCTGAATTTCTTTTCTATGGTCCTAAAATGCCAAAACATGAGTAACGATTATGGCGAAACGATGAATATTGTTCATTAAGTCATTTTTTGATTGTCCCGCAAAATTTTAGGTAATTTGGAGCCAGTCAATAGAATTCGTACAGATGGCATGAACGATAGCACATGAAAATCTGAAAATCTTGCTGAATTCCCGTTTACGGCCCAGAATGCCAAAAAATGAGGAACAACAATGGCGAAGCGATGACTATTATTCATTAGTTCATTTTTATGGTCCCGCAAAATTTTAGATAATTCGGAGCCGGTTGCGAGAATTCATGCAAATGGCGTGGACTATTACACACGAAACAATCTCGGAATCATATTGAATTCCTGTTTTATGGCCATAAAATACCAAAAAACGAGGATCGGTCATAGAGAAGCGATGACTATTGTTCATTAGGTTATTTTTATGGTCCTGCAAAATTTTAGGCGATTCGGACCCGCTCGCCCAAATTCATACGGATGGCGTAAACTATAGCACATGAAAAATTGGGAATCATGTTGAATTCTTATTTTATGGCCCTAAAATGCCAAAAAATAAGAAAATATCATTGCGAACGGTGACTATTGTTCATTAGGTTGTTTTTACGGTCCCACAAAACTTTAGGCGATTCAGAGCGTCACTAGAATTTATGCAGATGACATAGACTATATCACACGAAAATTTGGGAATCGTGTTGAAACTAAAATGCCAAAAAATAATTAACGGTCATGATGAAGTGATGATTATTATTCATTAGGTCATTTTTTATGGTTTCGTAGAATTTAGGCGATTCAGAGCTGGTAGCCCAAATTCATGTCGATAGCGTGGACTATAACACTCGAAAATCTGGGAATCGTACTAAATTCTTATTTTATGGCCCTATAATGCCAAAAAATGAGGAAAGGTCATGGTGAAACAATGACAATTATTCATTAGGTTGTTTTATGGTCCTGCAAAATTTAGGCGATTCGAAGCCGATCACCCGATATTCATGCAGATGACGTATAACACACGCAAATCTGGAAATCATGTCGAATTCTTATTTTATAGCTCTAAAATACCAAAAAATGATAAACGGTCATGGAAAAGTGACGAGTATTGTCCATTAGGTCGTTGTTTATGGTCCCACAAAATTTTAGGCGATTCGGAGCTGGTCGCCTGAATTCATGCCGATAGCGT
>AWOL01S0081479.1:0-16693 GCA_000715115.1 Nicotiana otophora | reverse complement strand
GGGGGGGGGGGGGGGGTTGGAGCTATGGGTGATGGATTTTGGTTTGGGGTATTTTGCTGTGGTGTTTGGTTTGGTTGTGTTTTGATGGTTGATGTCATGAACATTTAGAGTAAGGGAGAGGTTTGCGAGATTTTGGACCTGCTCAAACTCACCCTGTAGCTCCAAGATGTTCTGTTCCAAATGTAGGACTAACTAATTCTTTCCTGGCGTACTTCTTCCATCCGAGGTTTCAACATTCTCTGCCATGGTAGCATTGTCTTTTCGGTTACCACTTAGATCATCCATCTTCCCTTTGCCTTTGCCTTTACTTTTTGGATCACTAGGTGGAGGAGGAGGCGGAGGACCTCTGGATCTGGTGTGGTACACTGATAATGACATAATACACAAACCAACCTTTGGGAATAGAAGTAATCAAAAGAAAGAAAATAAACAAAAAGGTAACCAAGTCAGTAAGATGAAGTAAAAGAGTGTTTACAATATTTAAGCAGGTATCACGTAAGGGCAAGCAATATTTCGTGTCCTAATTTGGGGACCTTATTGTGCCAGAGGTAGGCCTAAGCGACATACAGACTTGGAGAAAATTCATGCCAACGTTGCCTCATTCCATTAATGCGGAAATAATCCAAATCAATCTTTCACTAAATCGAAATAATAATTATCAAGTCACTAATGGCATTAAGCCTTATACATCGAAATCTAATCTAATCTAGAAAGTACTAAAGAACATTATCTCCTAGTCTACTTGGTCACTGAAGGACCTTGTCCATGCTTGGTTCTCTTTGCTCCATCAATCACATTTTCTAGATCGCGCATGTAGAGAATCAAGTACACCATTGCCAGCCTCCCTCCTTCATCGGGATCCATGCCTTGACAATCCCAAAGCCTCTTTCTCATCTTCCCCTCTAGCTCTATTAGTCCTTTCTCTAGATGCTCCAACCTTTCTGTCGACTTGTTTGCAATCTCCATCCATTCTCTGATCGCCTCTACATCCACCTTATGATGTTCTAGATGCTTAGCTTCAGATTCGAACACTTTTTTACGTAGCCTCTTGAATTTCACCTATGCCTCAGCTACCTCATCTATGATCTTATCCTTCAGATTGACCCCTGGTTTGACGTCCCCGGCTATGTCATCATCTAACCATGAGAGATAGTAGTACATATGACCGGCGTGATAAATATGTAATGACCCAACCGGTCATTTGGAGCTTTAGCACTTCGTTCGGCAGTTTTAGGCCTTGAGTAGTTTCACTTCAGGTATTATGACTTGTACGTGTAGTCGGAATTGAATTTCGGGAAATCCGAAGTTGACTTGGAAAGAAAATTCTAATTTCAGAAGCTTTAAGTTTGAGGAATTGACTACGGTGTGATTCTTGAGTAAACGACCTCATAATTGGGATTTGAAAATTCCAACAGGTTTGTATGATGATTTTGGACTTGAGCATATGTTTGGATCGAGTTTTGGATGACTGAGGAGCATGTCGGGGCCTATTGTGGAAAGCTGACATTTTTGAAAGAATTTCATAAATTTGGGTTGAAGTGCATTTCAATGTTATCGATGTCCATTTGGAATTCCGAGTCTAAGAATAGCTCCGTAAGGTGATTTTTGTATTGGTAGCGCGTCTGGATGTGGATTTGGAGGTCCGTAGGGCTTTTTCGGGCTATTTGGCGAAAGTTAAAAATTTGAAAGTTTTTGAGAAGTTTGACCGAGAGTGAACTTTTTGATATCGGGGTTGGATTCTGATTCCTAAAGTTGGAGTAGGTCCATGATGTCAATTATGACTTGTGCATAAAATTTGAGGTCAATCGGACGTGATTTGATAGGTTTCGGCATCGAATGTAGAAGTTTGAAGTTCTAAAGTTCATTAAGCTTGAATTGGGGTGCGATTCTTGATTTTGGGTGATATTGGATGTGATTGGAGGCCTCTTGCATGTCCGTGTTATGTTATGGGACTGGTTTGTGCGATTTGGACGGCGTCCCAGGGGCCTCGGGTGTGTTTCGGGATGGTTTCGGATCATTTCGGGCTGTTTTAGACTGTTGTTGCTGGTGTCTGGTGTCCTTCTTTGCGAACGCAAAGGAAGTACTGCATTTGCGTAGAGGAAATTTGTGAGGCTACTGGGTTGGCCTTCATGAACGCGAGAAAGTGGACGCGAACGCGAGGCAGGAGATGGGCAAGCCTTCGCGAATGCGGCCAAGGCGACGCGAACGCGAAGAAGAAAGGGAGAGATGGGCCTAAGGCTATTTGGCCTACGCGAACGCGTAGAAGGGAATGCGAACGCAAGGGGTCTGGGCAGCTGGCCTTCACGAACGTGACCAGGATGACGCGAATGCGAAGAGGAATTTTGGAGGCAGTGTTGCTTTGGCCTTCGCGATCGCGATGGTCTTTCCGCGATCACGAAGAAGGGCGGACCTGGGCAGTGAAGTTTCAAAGACGGGATTTGGTCATTTTCCTCCATTTTCATTTGGTCGGGCGAGTTTTGGAGCTCTTGGAAAGGAGTTTTCATCATCTATGTCAAGGTAAGTGATTGCCACCTATTTCAAGTTAAATACTTGGATTATATATGGATTTAGACTTGAAAAGTTATGAAAATATGGGATTTTGAAGAAAAACCTAGAAATTGGTATTTTTGGATTTTGATCACGAAATTGGACATGGAATCTGGAATAAATTATATATTTGAATTCGTGGTGTCATGAGTAAAGTTTATCTTCAAAAATTTTCGGAATCCGGGCATGTGGGCCTGAGGATGATTTTTATCGACTTTTCGAACGGAGTTAGAAATTGTTGTAAATAAAATTA
Source organism: Nicotiana otophora (assembly GCA_000715115.1). Taxonomy (NCBI): domain Eukaryota; kingdom Viridiplantae; phylum Streptophyta; class Magnoliopsida; order Solanales; family Solanaceae; genus Nicotiana; species Nicotiana otophora. Next base: position 13,893 of record AWOL01S0081479.1, on the reverse strand, counting down.
TAATGAGTATTAGAGCATATATGTATGGGTTTGCACATTTATTGACTAGTTTTGGAGCGTTGGGCATCGGTTTGAGTTGTTGGAAGGGCTTGGGAGCCGGTTGTGGAATTTCGGAGCGAGGTAAGTCTCCTTTCTAACCTTGTGAGAGAAAATTAACCCCATAGGTGTATCAAATCATTATGTGTTTCTATTTGTGGGGGATACGTATGCACGAAGTGATGAGAGTCCGTGCGTAGCTACTATTATGCTTATGTCCGGGTAGTCTAGGACCTATATCATATTGTACTGCGATGTTTGTGCCCTACTTGTTAATTTAATTGTTTAAGACATTTAGAAATTCGATAAAGGAATTACAAAAAAGTTAAAGTTCATTTACTTGACCGTTAAATGAGAATGTGAAATTTTGGAATAATTGCTCCTTAATAAATCTTGAATTGGTTGTTTAATGTGTTTTTTCTCTTTTATGGAGCGGGACGAATGCCTCGGTAACAGATAGATGCATCTATGGTTCGTGTCGTTCGACCCTCGGCAGTGCACGGTTTCAATATTATGTTGGATCGGGCCGTACGACTTCGACATGATTTGCGCATGATATATTTTTTTGGAATTGATAATAATTGATATTGCTTTCATTGGCCCGAGATACAAAAATGTTAAATGATGAAAATAAATTTGGAAATTTCTTATAAAAAAAGAATTATTTACTTATTTCATGATATTGAGCTTACAACCGTTCTACGTAACCCATGCTTAATTATATCATTGATATGTTATTCATATCCCATAGTAAGTGTCGAAGTCGACCCCTCGTCACTATTTCTTTGAGGTTAGGCGGGATACTTACTAGGTACACGTTGATTTACGTACTCATACTACACTTGCTACACATATTTGTGCAGGTGCATATATGTCTAGTGGCCTTGTGGACGTAGAGGCACGGTTATTGCGGGGACTTAGGTGATCCGCGTTCCACGTTACGAGTCTACAGCCAGCAGAGTCTCCTTCAGAGTATATATATTTCTCCTATCCAAATTTGTATTCCAAATAGATGTTGTATTTATTTACATTCCTAGTTGAGGCTCATGTACCTGTGACACCTGGTTTTGGGTGATTTAGGTTGTCCTGTATTGAAATTTATTAAAAATATTATTATTTACCTATAAATTTCATCTTTCACTATTTAATTGAAGAAAATATGGTTTTAAAAATATTAAAATGAGAACCAAATTAAGTATTTATTTTTGGCTTGCCTGACAGCGGTGTCCGGCGCCATCACGACCCTTAATGGATTTTGGGTCGTGACATGGTATCAGAGCACTAAGTTCACTTAGGCCTCAAGGGTCATGAGCGAGTCTAGTAGAGTCTTGCGAATCGGTACAGAGACGTCTGTACTTATCTTTGAGAGGCTACAAGACTGTTAGGAGCACTTTCCTTCTTGATTTCTCATCGTGCAATTTGATTCTTTTGAGGCTTATGCCTTCATTTCCTTCCTATTCAATCTTGTGAGACGTGAAGTGTTTGTTATAAATTGGGAATCGAGGAATTTAAATGATACTACAGATGTGGTGCAGGATGTTTCTCCCTTCGTATTTGCTTTGGGCTATTGTCGTCGCCTTGTGGAAGGTTGTTCTGCCGTTTTAGCTCAGTATCGATATTACCTAAGGTTTTGAGATTTGGCATTAATTATTATGACGATTCGTGCGTTGCTATTGCACAGTGTTTGTGTAATGGTAGGATGCTTGTCTATGCGTCGAGGCAGTGAATGACTTGGAAGGAGGTTTACTCAGTGCATGATTTAGAGATTCGGTATATTATTTTCGGCGGAGGAAAGGCAATCAAACTATAAATGTTCAGGTTTGGGTTGATGAAGTAACGGGATTTGGTATTTTCGAGCGTGGTGGAATTTTCATCTGTGATGTGGTGTCATCATCCTTGTTGAACGCGTTAAGGTTTGTCGGCGTCATGGTCTTCATCAATTTGCCTTCGGGGCAGAGAAGTGTGAGATGGTGCCGGAGAAGCGGTTGTCAGAGACAACAGAGTGTAGTATTCCGGAATTTAAATGGGTATTTCTAATATTGGCGGCTCGATGAAGATGATCTTCGGAAAGGTTTAAAGTTGGTAGCGATCTATTGGTTCAAGTGTTGTAGAGATGGATTTGACTTAAGGCAACAACTGGGCAGCAGAGGATGAGGAGGGACACGAGGGAGGTGTCTGGCAGTGGATAAACTTCTAGAAGGCTAAGTGTGAGAAACAGGAGTCGAGTAATTGCTTAAAGGAGTGAGTTTGACCAAAGTGGGAGAGTGGCAGAGGAGTATATGGGTTATGTGGTAGGATGACTACATGCCTTGAGAATGTTTAGAGTGATTTAGGATTCATGGTGGACAGTGACTCGGTCTACAGGCTTAATTTGGAATATTTGCTGCTATACGAAGGAAGGTTGGATATAATAGAAATGCGTTGCTTGATATGAAGAAGGATACAATAAGAATTTGGATTGGGATATATTGTCACACCTTTAATTGATGTCAATAAGGAGTGAACGGACTTGTACAACTGGTGAATGAGCACGTGCTCAGGATGTGTTACTGATTTCGTAGTAATTGTACCCAGTGCAACGGTATTGGATGATGTCGGCATGGAGTTTCCACAGATGGGTTATCTCTTTGAGCAGGTTAGCGGTTGCACGGTGTTGATGAATCTTTTACGAAGAATTTTACTGGCTATCTGGTAAGAGGTCGAGTATGTAAATGTGGCTAGTGATTTAGAGCGTTCATGAAATAGTTAACAAGAAAATTTCGAGGAATTTGGCGGGTCGATTGTGAGAGCTCATGTCAGTAAGGAAGGAGGAACCTTGGTAGGTTCCAGGGTCATGTAATGGTAGCTTCAAGCTAAGTGGGAGAGCCCACCGCCTACGATTGGATTGCATGGTTGTCTACTTATGAGGTTTCTGGTTATCGGCATATTGGTGGGTTGTTACGACTAAGAAAAGAGAACACCAGTGGTGATTTGAGCTAAGGATTTGAGGAATGTGTGCTAAAATTGGCCTTATCGATTCATGTTCAGGCTTTGGGAAGACTCGGGATTTATGCTTCGTGTAGAGGTGAGTTACAATGAACGTGATTCAGCCAGGTGCTTCTTTGGGAGGGTGTTCATGTGCCAGCAGGGTCTTGGAGTTTTATTATATTCGGGAACAAGTCAGAGTGGGTGACTCTCAATAATGGTCCTAGTAGGTTTAAAATTTAAGTGTGGTGCCTAAGGATTTCGGGCCAGTAGTATGGTTAAGTATTGAGCTTTTGCAGTGGATTATGAAAAATAGCTTGGAGTGTTCTATGTTATCTTCGGTCTGCGGTGTGGCATTGGAGGAATGGGAGAAAATGACTTCGGATTCATAGAGGGATTTTCAGAATGGGTGTAGCAATTGAAGATGCGAATATGCGCATAAGGAGGGTATGAGATGGTTCGTGGGTTTTGANTTTTGGAGACAACGTGGTCTCGTAAAATAAGGTCACTCAGGATGAGTGCGAATTTTAGTTCATGATGTTTTGAATGGAGCTATTATTATTTCTAGGGAAAGTCCCGAGTAAATTAGAAAAAGTGGCTCGGTTGGTAACGGTTGAATCAGCACAGTTATGGCAGTAACCAGTTTCTCCAGCGTGAAGTTATACATGTAGTTTGTGGTTGTACACTTGGGCTTGAGCGCCACCACAACTTGGTTGATTTAGGAGGTATTCGATTTGTATGGCTTTGTTGTGTGAAGGGATTTCAGGGAGAGTTGTGGCAGTTTAAAGCACGACATGAGGTTGTATTTTCTGCGATTTGGAATTTAGTTGGGTGTTGCATTGGTTCTTCTGAAATGAGCTAAGTAAAAGGTTTCTATATGATGAAGTATTTATTCTATTAGTGGATCGGGGGTTATTATGGAATTCTATTACTCTCACGTATTGGCATGTTACGTGAAGTGAGCGGCATGGGAAATTGGAAGCTGAGGATCAAGGGTACGGTTCGGTGTTGACAAGAATGTCACGAGCTCGGATGATCAGGAAAAACTTCAGATGTTTAGAGTAAGCTGATATTGTCTTTAGCGTCACCTGAGATCGATGTCCTATGTAAAAGGCTTTGTGTATTGATTTACGGCTTCTTGATTTGCTTTACATCATTAGTGTGGCCGGTGGTATGGATGTGCAGACTTGTTACATGGTGTGGAAGGTCATGGGAGCGTATTCCACAGGAAGGTTGTATAAGTATGACATATAGTCACTTGATTGATTAAAGATTGAAACCAAGTATGGAGATTTTGTAGTATCGCTAATGTGAGAGTTTAGGCTTGAAAGGCTCTCTATTCAGTTGGTTGTGAATTGTGGAAGTTTGTTTCGGATTCGACGGCTGTTCTTGTGTGTCATGGGAAAAAGGTCATTGTGGATCTTTGAGAGGGTATTTGCCCAAGCATGGTGTGATCAGAATCGGTTTGGGGTTCGTTGATGTGTCCAAATGTGGATGTGTACTCTACACCAGCCTGGGTGTGTACATTCAGCATAACATTCCTTATGGAGAAGTATTCGGGAGTTAGATGTTATTTTCGCCGTCAGCTACTTCATGTAATACTCTATTGTGCTGTGTGGGTTGTGAGACATATTGATTATTTGTACAATGTGTTGAGGTCCTGCGTAGCGGTGGTGTTATGTGAGCAGGATGGCTCTCGAGATACAGATCATATATCACTCCTTAGTTGTGCTTGAGTTTCATAGCGTATGACGCTACCCGTCTCCTCAGGATTTGTATTATGCACTTGGTGTGCTTATGGTTGAGATTCGGGCATTTCGTGAGTATAAGAGTTACGGCTCGATGTGTCTTCTTTAGATTATTATGTGTGGATCAGGTGGCATGCCGCCATGAGTATGTTGTTTGGATCGGGTGGTACGCCACCACGATTATCATGGTTGGATCGGGTTGCACACCGCAATGGTATAATATGTGGGTCGGGTTGCATGCCACAACAATATGATGTTGAGTACTGTATTCCATATCCATTATTTTGTGTTTTGCTTTTCATTTCCTAAGGAAGGTTCATAACATCTTTTCGGTTGTTTAAATTAGTTACGTGGGTTGAGTAGTTCATTCCAGAGTTCGTTTTCCTTATGTATCACATTCAAGTTTGTAGCTTGTTAGCACAACGTGGTATCATATGAGGCTTTTACTGTGTTTGAGGTGGCTTATTGCCTGAGCATCTTGTACTGGGTGAAACGAGATTATTGGACCTAGGATCAATGCGATCAGATTTATATGAAGCATATTAAAGAGTAAATATTGTTATTCAGTCCAGAATCAGGTAATGGTTCTTGTCAGGAAGAGAGACTCCATAAATTATAATTCGGCAGGTGGCTATGAGTTCTGCACATCTTCTCTATCGTGGCATTTCAAGAGTTGGAACAAGAGTAATAGGTGTCATGAGATGTGTCGTGAGCATCAGATTTGTGGGATTTTGGCTATTGTTGTCAGAGGATGTTATTATGGTCATGCGAATTATGCGGTGCATGGTAAGAATCTAGTAAGGGTATACAATCGTGTTTGGTGCAGTGTGTAATGATTGATACGGTGTTCGTATGTTGGAAACATGCCTGGTGGAGAATTTCGGATGTTGGAATTTGACTCTAAGACATACTTGACTAAACAAAGAGGAAGATCTTCAGATTGGCTCGAGCTAATGTGCTCAACTAGGTTGTGATAGCACGGGTAGGTGCACGAAGTGTCAAGCGGTGATTTAAGACAACTCTAGAGCAGTTCTTAGAACGTTCGAGGACGAATGTATGTTTAAGTGGGAGAGAATGTAACGACCCGACCGGTCGTTTTGAGCTTTAGCACGTCGTTCGGCGGTTTGAGGCCTTGAGTAGTTTCACTTCAGGTAATATGACTTGTACGTGTGGTCAGAATTGAATTTTGGGAAATCCATAGTTGATTTGGAAAGCAAATTCTAATTTTGGAAGCTTTAAGTTGGAGGAATTGACTAAGGTCTGATTTTTGAGTAAACGACCTCAGAATCGGGATTTGAAGGTTCCAACAAGTTTGTATGATGATTTTGGACTTGGGCGTATGTTCGTATCGAGTTCTGGATGACTCGGAAGCGTTTCGGAGCCTATTGTGGAAAGTTGGCATTTTTGGAAGAATTTCATAAATTTGGGTTGAATTGTATTTCAATGTTATTGATGTCCATTTGGGATTCCGAGTCTGATAATAGCTTCGTAAGGTGATTTTGGTATTGGGAGCGCGTCCAGATATGGATTTTGCCCGGGAGTTGGCTTTTTGATATCGGGGCCGGATTCCAATTCCGAAAGTTGGAGTATGTCCGTAATGTCAATTATGACTTGTGTGTAAATTTGAAGTCAATCAGACGTGATTTGATAGGTTTCGGCATCGAATTTAGAAGTTTGAAGTTTTAAAGTTCATTAAGCTTGAATTGGGGTGTGATTCATTATTTTGGGTGATGTTTGATACGATTTGAGGCCTTGAGCAGGTCTGTGTTATGTTATGGGACTGGTTTGTGCAATTTGGACCGTGTCCCGTGGGCCTCAGGTGTGTTTCGGGATGGTTTCAGATCATTTCGGGGCTGTTTTAGATTGTTGTTGCTGGTGTCTGGTCTCCTTCTTCGCGAACGCAAAGGAAGTTCCGTGTTCGCGTAGAGGAAATTTTTGAGGCTGTTGGGTTGGCCTTCGCGAAAGGAGCAAGTGTACGCGAACGCAAGGCAAGAGCTAGGCAGGCCTTCGCGAACGCGACCAAGGCGACGCGAACCCGAAGAAGAAAGGGGGAGATGGGCCTAAGACCATTTGGCCTACGCGAACGCGTAGAAGGGAACACGAACGCGAGGGGTCTGGGCCGCTGGCCTTCGCGAACGCGACCAGGATGACGCAAACGCGATGAGGAAATTTGGAGGCAGTGTTTCTTTTGCCTTCGCGATCGCGATGGTCTTTCGGTGATCGCGAAGAAGGGCGGACCTGGGCAGTGAAGTTTTAAAGACGGGATTTGGCCATTTTCCTCTAGTTTTCATTTGGTTGGGCAATTTTTGGAGCTCTTGGAAGGGAGATGTTCGTCATCTATGTCAAGATAAGTGATTCCCACCTATTTCACGTTAAATACTTGGATTATATATGGATTTAGATGTGAAAATTTGGGATTTTGAAGAAAAACATAGAAATTGGTATTTTTTGATTTTGACCACGAAATTGGACATGAAATTTGGAATAAATTATATATTTGAGTTTGTGGTATCATGGGTAAAGTTTATCTTCGAATATATTCGGAATCCGAGCATGTGGGACTGAGGGTATTATTTATCAACTTTTCGAACGGAGTTGGAATTTGTTGTAAATTGAATTATGATGAGTATTAGAGTATATATTTATGGGTTTGCACATTTATTGACTAGTTTTGGAGCGTTCGACATCAGTTTGAGTTGTCGGAAGGGCTTGGGAGCCGATTGTGAAATTTCGGAGTGAGGTAAGTCTCTTTTCTAACCTCGTAAGAGGAAATTAACCCCATAGGTAAATCAAATCATTATGTGTTTCTATTTGTGGGGGATACGTATGCACGAGGTGACGAGAGTCCCTGCGTAGCTACTATTATGCTTATGTCCGGGTAGTCTAGGACCCATATCATGTTGTACTTGCGATGTTTGTGCCCTACTTGTTAATTTAATTGTTTAAGACATTTAGAAACTCGATAAAGGAATTACAAAAAAGTTAAAGTACATTTACTCGACCGTTAAATGAGAATGTGAAATTTTGGAATAATTGCCCCTTAATAAATCTTGAATTGGTTGTTTAATGTGTTTTTTTCTCTTTTGTGGAGCGGGACGAATGCCTCGGTAGCAGATAGATGCATCTATGGTTCGTGCCGTTCGACCCTCGGCAGTGCACACTTTAAATATTATGTTGGATCAAGCCGTACGACATCGACATGATTTTTGCATGATATATTTTTTTGGAATTGACAATAATTGATATTGCTTTCATTGGCCCTAGATACAAAAATGTTAAATGACGAAAATAAATTTGGAATGTTTTTATGAACAAAAGAATTGTTTACTTATTTCATGATATTGAGCTTACAGCAGTTCTATGTAACCCATGCTAAATTATATCATAGATATTTTATTCATAGCCCATAGTAAGTGTCGAAGTCGACCCCTCGTCACTACTTCTTCGAGGTTAGGCGGGATACTTACTGGGTACGCGTTGATTTACATACTCATACTACACTTGTTGCACAATTTTGTGCAGGTGCATATACGTCTAGTGGCCTTGTGGGCGCAGAGGCGTTGTTATTGTGGGGACTTAGGTGAGCTGCATTCCACGTTAACGATTCCGCAGCCAGCAGAGTCTCCTTCAGAGTATTTATATTTCTCCTGACCGAATATTTATTCCGGACAGATGTTGAAATTTATTTTACATTCGTAGTTGAGGCTCGTGCACTTGTGACACTGGGTTTTAGGGTGATTTGGGTTGTCCTGTATTGAAATTTGTTAGAAAAATTATTATTTACTCTGTAAATTTCATCTTTTACTATTTAATTGAAGGAAATATGATTTTAAAAATATTAAAATGAGAACCAAATTAAGTATTTATTTTTGGCTTGCCTGACAACGGTGTCCGACGCCATCACAACCCCTAATGGATTTTGGATCGTGACAATATAACTGGCTCAATAGTCTCTCCCTTCATGACGATCTTTTGCTTCCACATGTGTTGGGCTTCAAATTTAAATGTGATGACATCTCCTTTGAAGTCTGCTTTATACTGAACCATGTTGGAAACCCGAGGTATGACTTGTTTCCTCCCAGCTTGCCTCATTACCCTTGTAGAAGTGTAAGGATAGATACCTTGCAGCCGGATCAGTACTAAGTGAGTGGTTCCTTTGGACCTGATGATGAACTCACTACAAGGAAACCATTCAAACATCCAATGCACCTTCTCGTCTGTTAGATTGCTGAAGAAACGCACCAAGCCTACATCATTTCCAGACTTTGCAAACTTGTCTGGAATGAATGTCATCTTCTTTGGATGATTAATGGCTTTGTAGTCATTCAATGGACTGCGTAAAAGATCCTGGCGATAGTCACCCCTCTGAAAGTGTTCCAGCAGCCGAACTTGTAGTAAACGATTACAACCCTCGAAGTGTCCGAACCGAAGCTTGCACCGATCTAGAGAATGGTATATCTCAACTAAGATCATCGGGATTATAGTGTATTTCTGCCCCTCGATACCCTCCATTAAGGTCCTGGCGACCATGGCTAAGAAAGTATGAATTCTTCCCCCTTACATTAGAAAGATCAACAAACCCAAGAAGCAGACTATGAATACATAGACCCGACGGTGCACCCATCCCAAAGAGGTAATGGATAGATCCTCATGATGAAGGCTATATGATTTGCTATTCCCATAACGCTCATATAAATGATTTCTTCAGGCAGACCAGTTAATCGTTCTTCTTAAAATCCAACATCTTCATAAAACTATGTGGGGTGAAATTCTTTGGTACCAATAGACCCAGACTATCCCATGGTAACTTGGCGAAGCCCCCTATTTGTTCCAGGAGAGGACTCATTTCTATATTGCCAAATCGGAAAACAACTCTCTTTTCATCCCAGAACATGGTGGTAGCCTCGATCAGTCCTATATTTGGTTGATTATTCAGCAAAGATGGAGGTTACCCAGTATTCTCCTCACATGGTTTCTGTCATAGGGTGCAAGGTTGTTCCATCATTCAATTAGCAAAGGCGGGATATTTTGGACCATACCGAACATGGGGATTTCGTGCATCATTTTCTGCAAAAAAATAAAAGTTAGCCCTCCCCCCTCCAGATTCAACTATTTACGTAATAATGATCAACATGTTGGCACGTGTTCTCCAAGTAATGCACATAATATGATGCTAGGAGCATGCTTTATGCAAAAATAGTAACACGTTGCCAAATATTTACACGATGAAAGTACGTAAAAACAATAAAAATATAAACAAGAGAAAGAAAAGAAAAAGGGAAATACAAAAGAGAGAAGTCAGTTTAACTCATAAAAATGTGCGAGAACGTAATTAAGTGAAGCAAATAGGGAGATAGGGACTGGGAGAGACGTGATATAGCAGTTTTAAACAAGATGAAGGAAATGGAGAGAGAAATGTACATGTCATAGAAATTTAAACAAATAAAGGAAAATAAGGGAAGGGATGTATGTCATGGCAATTTAAACAAATAAAGAAAAACAAGAGAAGGGATGTACATATCATCAAATAATCTGTTAATCCAAATAAGTCAGCTTCATTATGGTAACAGCCTAAGTGTAAATCCCCAGCAGAGTCACCATACTGTCGCGCCCCTTTTTCTCTCATAGCGGTATTCGACATGTGACAACTCTTTTAAATGGGTATTAAAAGAGAAGAGTCACCACCTAACAGTTTAAGGTGCATTAGGGCACCTATTTGTAAATAATTCTATTTAACTAGTCTATGTCACCAAAGATCGGGTAAGGGCTCAAATTACCTCAAAGAGAAGGTGTTAGGCACTCTTCAAGGTCCACGAGTATGGGTCCCGTCCGAAGTTTACGCTATGTGGTATTCTCGAATTATAATTTTCCTATGTAATCATATAAGAGAGGGAAGACAAGGAATTTAAAGGTTCTATTATGAACAAGTATAAAGAAAATTGGACAACAATTAAACTATATGGAAAATCAATACAAGCCTTTAGAGGTTACAAGGTACAACTTAATTATTCTAAATTCAACGACTACCTGCGAACAATAAACATATAAAGNGGGGGGGGGGGGGGGTCCTAAGTTATTTAGCCTAAAGGATCACCCTGTACAACATAAATAATAATTCGCAACTCCCTTAGGGTAGGGGTTGCTCATATTATTCATCGGACACAAACTATCATCTCCTACTATCCAATTACTATGTTACATTTGTTTAACTGAAGCGTTCTAATTCAATTCTATACCGTGTGCTATGCGTGCACTACCCACCCCATGCCTATGGTCCAGGAGGCTTTGGACCTACTATTTGGGTGGTTCTAGACTCTACTTAGGATGCTCAAAATGATAAAACTAGGGGGACATTCAAAACATATAGGACTTCACATGAAATTAATTAATGGCTCAAGTTAGCCTCCACACATAAGCAACAAATGCATGCGGGCAGATTAGGCAGTAGGCAATTTAGAGTTAAGATGCATGAGAGTCGTCAAGTCCTATAGACATGGTTTCTATGTCTTTCTGATTTCCAGTATCGTACATGCAGTATTGCAGCTTTAGACTAATGAATTTACAGATTAAAGATATTTCAAATCCTATATGCATGATCTCTAATTGTTTTCATAATGAGGTAGTACAACTATCTGAAAGCTCAGAATTAACAGCGTTGATTTTATAAACAGGCTTTCTAGGTGAGTGAGAGTATCCTATAGGCAGGATTTCTAACAGTTGCCATTCGAGCTTGATGTTTTATAATACTTTATCCCTAGAGGAATGTCATCTAGGTGGGGCAGTACAATGATATCTAGATGAGTTTTAGCGAGGGCATGTATTATCGCATCTTATAGACATGTTGTCTAATAATTAAGCAAAGCGTTTGATTCATATAGACATGCTGTCTAAGAGTGCACAGTAGTAGATATGGAATCAGGTATAGCGATTATTTAAACTAACATGCTTTGGATAGTGTACAAGTATTAGGAAAGTTAAGTGAAGTATCATGATTTATATCAGTATATAGAAAAAAAGCACGTTAAACAACATAGCAAATAAAGCACGTAGACCCTATAGGCATGTTTTCTATCCTTTATGCAAGAATAAAGTGTACTTGTTTCCCCCAATTTCACTAACTCCCCAATTATTTGTTTACAAATCATTATAGGCCCAGAATGAAATAATACATACTAAAATATGGCAAAATACGAATTGAAACAAGTATAGGCCCACTAAGGCAATTACATGCCCAGAATAAAGTAACCCAGGGGTATCCCTAGCCTTACTCCCCGGACAAACAGCAGGCCCAATCCACAGGCTTACAAAACAACTAGAGTGCCCCCTGAATCTAGTGTCCAAGTCCAACAATACATGTGGCCCGCTTCTAGACCCAACAAAATAATTCACTTACCCAAACGGATGTGGACTTTAAACCACACGGGTAACAAGCAACTCATAGAATTAAGTAACAACTTAAACACTTGGTTCTTAAAACTGTAACTATAAATAGTTCTAATTGTGAACACCTAATTTTTTACCACACCCAAATTCTATACTATTTTAGTGTAAAATATTTCTTTTAGGTCTAATCTTAATATTTTAAACTTTTATCTTACTCTTAATAGGTTTTATTTGAAAAACTAAATATTAAAAACTAAAAAAAAAATATATTCACATTCTTAGGGTCTAAGTTTATTTCTATTTACAAGAGAAAAGAAAATTTACAAAAAATATTTGGTTTCTTTTAATTAGAATTCAAATAAGTATGCTATGGTATCTTTTCTTAGTATTATTTAAATTATATACAAATATTTAATTTCCTTATATTTTTCTTAGTCTAAAAGAAGTGGGTTCATATTTTCATTTATGTATTTTACCTTACCTTTTCTTTAAATAAAAGAAGTAAATAAAATAACATATTTTTAATAATAATAATAATAAAAAAAGAGATCTTACCCAATTCCCAACTTCCCCACTTCCCCCATTTTACTCACGTCCCAACCCCCATGTCCCCAAGTCTTTCACGCACACACACGATCGCACACCTCAACATGCACATGATCTTACACCACTTCACAAGCACTGGTTTTCTAAGCACTAGAAAACATCCATACACTTGACAAAAAAAGGAGGCAACGAGAGGAGGGGGAATTTTTTTGGAAAAGAGGAGACAAAAACTTTGAACAGAAAGGAGGAGTCCAGTTTTTTTGAAAGAGAGAAAATTTTGAACAGTAGAGGAGAACGAGATTGAGAGAAAAAAGAAAGAAAGGTTCGGAGTCGAAAATCGAAGTATCTTTCGTGATTTTAAGTTTGTGGGTTCAAATCAGCATATTGTAAATATTTTTTTTGTTTTGAAATATTACAAAAGGTAACACTTAATCTCCTCTGTATATTTTAAACATGATTTATATGTCTTCTTAAAGTCTAAACATTTCCTTTAATTCCTTTGTAAATATTTGTTAGAACGATATTGTTTGCTATCTTTTCTTTTTCTCTGGTAAGATACAGAACAATGGCTAAAGTTTGTTATTCCTTTTTGTATCTAATATTTAATATGTTAAAAATACTTTTATACTAATTTATGAATTTGGAGGCAAGATATAATGAGAGTTAATATGTTATTCTCAATTAGCTAAGTCTATATAGTTTGTAAAGCTCGGTTTTGTTATGAATTAGTAAATCTAATTTGGGATTGATAATATTAATTAATTTTAATAAATTGATCAAACTATTTCGATAAATCAATGTATTAATCAAAGGACTTTATCAAACAAGTTTAGTAAGCTGACAATATTTTTAAAGAATTCGTTGGTAAATCTAGTATATTTGGTCACGATATTCAATACATTTATTTTACTCTTCTAGATATAAAATTCAAGTCATGGTCTCTGAGTTTTGGAATTAGTTTGTATTGGTAATGTACTTACTGTCAAATAGATTTAATGAATTAAATTATTGATTCAAAGAATTTTATATCCGATTTTGACAAACTGATTGTATTCTTTAGTACAAGCTATTTGTTTTAGTCACATATTATTATTATTATTTTATTTTTTTCGATAAATATTTATTTTCTTATTAGAACGTAAGATAAAAGTTCTATATTTTCCAAAATATCAACATGTGAATATGGAATCTGTTTATACTGACGTGTGCTTTGGTA
>AWOL01S0081463.1:0-12797 GCA_000715115.1 Nicotiana otophora | reverse complement strand
TTTTGACCGACCAACGTTGGTCGGAAATATTTGGTCGGTTTTTAGCAGATTTTTAGTAGTGTTCAGGGTTGCGAACGTTGTGCATTTGTACCTCAAGTTTCCTCAATAACTGGATCCGAGCATATCTATTGAATGCCGCTAGGACCCACTTCAAAATCTGCACAAGAAGTGCAGAGTGTAGTATGAGTATAACCGATTCCATGTACTCTGTAAGTACCGAGCCTAACCTCGACGAAGTAGTGACGAGACTAAGGCGGACCACTTACAATAACCTGTAACCAGTAATAATAATAATAACAGGGAAGAAAAACAGGAAATGAAGGTAAGGCGGTTAATTTATGAAAATGAACTCAATCCTCACAATCAGAGATCCCAGAATAACAGATCTCATAATTTCATATAAGAATGCTGAAAACTAACACAATAACAACAATGAGTACAACACACACAATCCATTGCGGCGCGCAATCCGATCCCACCGTACACACACAATCATCCTTTATTTCACCATATCACCATTTATCAATATCAAGAATCACACATACAACCTGTTGCGGCACACAACCCGATCCTACCATATCATCATAATCAAATATCATAATCCTCCCTTATTACACCATATCATCAATATCAATATCAAGTATTACGTACACAACCGTTACGGCACGCAATTCGATCCCACCATATCATCATAATCAAATATCATAATTCTTCCTTATTACACCATGTCACAACTGTTGCGGTGTGCAACCCGATCTATAAATAATTTCAATAAACGTAATCAATCTAATAGCTCAATTTACAAGAATCTCTACAATCAAAGGATATGAAAGCAAAGCAATAAAGGAACCACATACTAATCGTGGAATGATACAAATAATACAAAAACAACAAGACAAGTCAAGTACATGATAATTAAGGTGTGCAAGTAAGACAATTAGGTCAAGTAGCAATTAATCACGGAGTCATGGAAGGAACAAACAATTCAATACAAGAATAATTAATGATAAGTAACAAATTACGGCATAGAAAGCAATTAAAGCATGTAACAGTTAAGGCATGGAATGAGATAATTCATGAAATATGAGAAGACATGGAAATAATTATTTTTACGACGTATATACACTCGTCACCTCGCATATACGTTGTTTTACACGTAATCCATATAACATATAGTCCAAGGGTTCCTAATTCTCTCAAATCAAGATTAGACCCAACCCTTACCTCGCTCCACAACCAAATCAAAGCTCAATCGGGGCCTTTCCTCTAAAATTTGCCTCCAAACCAATCGAATCTAACCAAAATTGACTTAATATCATCAAACAATGCTAAGGAAATCAATTACAATAGATAAAGCTTCTTTACACTTTTCCTAAAAAGTCAACAAAAGTCAACCCGGAACTTGCCCGGTCAAAATCCCGGTCCAATGGTAGATTCCGACTACCCATGACCCCACAAGTTCATATATGTGATTAGTTTCAAAATTCGAGTCCAAATAGACTCTCAAAACTCAATTTCTTATTTTTCAAAAACTTGACAAGGTTTCACAAATTTTCACTTTGATTTTTATAATTTTGTTGTTAAAATCCAAGGTAGATTGATGTAATATGATTAGAAATGGATTAGAATCACACCCAAAGTTTGTAGATGAAATTCCCTCTTCACAATCGCCTCCTACCGAGTCTAGGGTTCAAAAATATAAAAATGAGGCTAAAAATCTCGTCCCTCAGCTTTTGTCCAGTCGCAGGTGTTGCAATTGCGACCTGGGGTTTGCAAATGCGAAGAAACCATCGCAAAAGCAAAGTCCCTCACACCCCTGCTACAGTCGCAAATGCGACATATTGTTCGCAATTACGAACCAGTGACATATCACAAAAGCGATCAGGATGATCGCGAATGCGAATCAAGCTTACCCAGTCCCCCATCACAAATGCTAACACTGAGTTCGCAAATGCAAGCCCAACAAACTCAAGCTAACCATCGCAATTGCTACCCATTTCTTGCAATTGCGAAACCTGAAACTTCTGCACAAAAACCAGCAGAATTCTAACTCTATCAAACACTCCGCTACGCATCCGAAACTCTCCTGAATCCCTTGGGCTCCAAATCAAAAATGTACACAAGTTCAAAAATATCATACGAACTTGCTCACATGATCAAAATACAAAAATAACACCTAGAACTACAAATCAGACATCAAAATGTATGAAATTTCTAATGAAACTTAAGAACTTTTCAAATTTACAATAGGACGTCTGAATCACGTCAAATCAACTCCGTTTTATACCAAATTTTACAGACAAGTCATAAATACTATAATTGACCTATTCCAAGTCCAAAAATCAAATCCTGAGCTCAATAGCTAAAATTCAACCTACAGTCAAACTTTTCAACTTCAAATTGCCAAATTTCGGCAAATCAACACGATTCGACCTACGGATTTCCGAAATCAGTTTTGGGCATACACCTAAGTCTGAAATCACGATACGACCCTCCAGAACCGTCAAAATACTGATCTGGGTCCGTTTACATAAAATATTGAACGTAGTCAACTCAAATCATTTTAAGGCAAAATTTCATATTTTCTTCAATTTTCTACATAACAACTTTCCGGAACATGACACGGATTATGCACGTAAATCAAAAAATACTAGACGGAGCTAGTCGAGGTCTCAGAACATAAAAATAAAGGCTAAAACTCAAAATGACCTATCGGGTCATCACATTTTACTATATAAAATACAAAAAAACCTAGAGTCCCATTCCTCTCCTATATAAACTCATATATGTTATTATCATTCTTTCATCCATCACTTCTCAAGCTATACATGAAGACATCTCAAGCCGATGACGAGAATGATGATTGGAACGACCATGAAGATGTTGGAACTCATTTCCACCATGAATCCTATAAAAGGGTTCACTCAAACTGAATCAATGAGTTACCAAGATTTCTCCCTCCAACTTACAACCATCAAATAGAAATATTAAACAAGAATTCATAATGTTAGAGTAAAATGTAATTTTGAACAAAGATATTAGTTAGAAACTAAAAGGGAAGTTCATGTTGGGCTCATGCCCATATTGTTCAGCGAAATGCCCAATGGCTAAATCCCATTCTCTTTTGGTTTCCATTCCTATTCGGAATTGGATTCGATTTTTATTTCTATTTGGAATTAATTTTGGCTTTAAGAGAAAGCACTACTCATTATCTATAAATAGAACAACCTTGGAGAATTGATCTATGCTCATTGTTATAAGTCTTTGAAAGACTTTAGCAAATAAGAGTAGTTTTTAAGAGAGCTTCAGTCAAGAGAGAAGAGAGAAAAAAAAGTGTTCGTTTTGTTGCAGATTTTGTTCCAACCAACCAATTTCAAAATTATGTTTTATGATTCGTTCACCGTTGGATCGGGCTGACATTTTTGACTGAGTTTTACTATCATCTTGGTCTTTGATTTGAATGATGAAGATCGGATTTGGTAGCTTGTAGCATCCGATTTTGAGCCCTGAACAACATCTCTATTTTTGTGACTTCTCCTCTTTCTTTAATTGATTTTGTTGTTGCTCTTGTTGCTCCGTGCTTGGCACTTGTTGTGTAGCTAATTTGGAGAAATTTTGTAACTCTCTTATTATTATTATAGATCTTTTTGGATCATTGTGATACCGTAGTTTTTACCTTCAATTTGAAAGATTTTCCATATTAAAATTTGGTGTTCATTATCTTCTTTATTTTTGGATTTGCCTCTACCTCGATATAATAGTGGTATCAGAGCCTTGATTATTTGTGTGGTATTTTTTTTACCGAATGAAGGCGAATATGAGAAAGATGGTATGTTAAATGGGAGAAATTATAATGTTTGGTGAAGTACGATGAAAAAATTATTGTTCGTGAAAAAGATGCATTTACCCGTTTTTGCAGCTCATAAACCCGAAATTATATCTGATGAAGATTGAGATTTCAAGCATGAGAATGTATGTGGATATACAAGATAATGGGTTGAAGACATTGTTCGCAACTATATTGTGAATGAGACACACGTGAGATCATTGTGGAAAAAGGTAGAGACTTTTTATGCTTTAAAAACTGGGAACAACATGTTGTTCCTACTAAAGTAATTGATTACCTTTAAATACAAGGAGGGAAGTCCTATCCTTAATCATATAAATGATTTTTAAGGGTGTCCTTGATCAACTGTATGGATTGGGAGTTAATTTTGATGATGAGATACAAGAACTTTGGCTTCTTAATACCCTTTCAAGTTCTTGGAAAACTCTTCGTGTTTCTTTGATAAATTCAACTCTTGGTGGTAAGGTGACCATTGAATATGCCAAGAGTGATATGTTGAACAAGGAAGTAAGGAGAAAATCTCAGGGTTCTTCCTCACAAGTAGATGCTTTGGTTACAAAAAACCGAGGGAGATATAGAACAAGAGGTTCGAGGATCAGAGGTAAAAGCAGAAGTAAGTCAAGGTCTAAATATCAAAATTATTCGTGCAATCATTGTGGCAAGAAAGGATACATCAAAAGGTTTTTCCACAAGTTGAAGCAAGACACTAGAGAAGGAAAGAAAATTGAAAATAACGAGCACAATATGGTTGCTATTGTTCGAGATAACCTTCTTTTTGCTTATGATGAAAATATCATCAATTTGGTATCCCATGAGACAAGCTGGATAGTAGATTCAGGAGCTATCTCACATGTCACTCCAAGAAAAGATATTTTATCATCTTATACTCCTGTTAACTATGGAGTGTTAAAGATGGGCAATGCAAGTGAGGTTAAGGTGTTTGGTGTTAGCACAGTTTATTTAAAAACTACTAAGGGTTCAACGCCAGTTCTTCAGAATGTCAAGCATGCTCCAAACTTTCTTTTTAATTTGATCTCCGCATGAATATTAGAAGACGAAGATTACCATAATGTCACGACCCAAAGATCAACTAGTCGTGATGGCACGTAACCCAACTCGCTAGGTAAGACAATTACAATAAACCACAAAATAATGATAATGGTAAGAGTAAAAATTGAAATAACTGAATTTTATACAATTCCCCAAGAGATGGTAGTACAAATCATGAGCTTCTAAGACTTAGAGCTTACAAAGGTGGTATGAAATAAATACATCATCTGTTCGAAACGAACATAAACAGATTTATAAATCTAAAGCTACCAAGAATAAGAGGCAGCTATAAACGGAACATAGGTACATCCGCAATGCCAGCTCCTATCACTCGCATCGACATCAACTCCAAAATCTGCACACAAGGTGCAAAAGTGTAGTATGAGTACAACCGATCCCATATACTCAATAACTAACAAATCTAACCCTAGCTTGAAAGCAGTGACGAGCTTGGACAACAGTTAGAGTCCAACACCAATAGCCAAGAATAACTCATAATAATATAATAAAAGCAGCACAAGTAATAACTCAAAGATATGATGCCCAGCTCATTCACAGTTACGGAAAAATAGGCATGCTTTTGGGGTATAACAGTAAAACCTAAATCTTTCACCGAAATCACCAAAATATGAATAAATCAGAAAACTATGATTTTTTCCAAAAACTTTCAACAACAGATAAGATATTTCATTCTCAGATGGCATGAGAAAACTACATCTCTATGCCTACATGTCAATGTGCATGTGAAATCATGAATGTCACAAAATCGTGTATCATGAGAAAATGCATCTCTATGCTTGTATGTCAAGTATGCATGTCATATGTAATGCATCACATTGATGAACTTATGTACTCACACTCTCAGAGTACTCAATCTCACTATCTCGCTCTCCCACTCATCACGCTCAATCACTCAGAACCCTCAATCACTCAGCATTGTACGGTACCTACGCTTACTGCTGGTATGTCAGACTCCAGAGGGGGGATCCTGCCCAAGCGCTAATATAAGCCAACATGGCCTGCTGCGGCGTGCATTCCGATTCCATCATGAATCAATAAAATCTATTGTGGCGTGCATCCTGTTCCCATCAATAATAATAAAGCCTATAAGGCCTGATGCGACATACATCCCGATCCATATAATAATAATATATACAAAGTCAATATAGCCTATTGCAGCGTGCAACCCGATCCACAATATCTCTCACAATACGGCTCTCAGGCCCCAACTCAGTCATCAATATCTCCAGCCTCTTGGGCTCACAAATCTCGTGCCAATCAACCCAAACAATGATAACATGATGTGACAACAAAGGATAAGAAAGACTGAGATATGATATGCGAATAAATGAATATGACTGAGTATGTAACTGCAATTTAAGCAAATAACTCAACAACAGAGATGACCTCAGTGGGTCCCAATAGAATAAGCATATAGCCTAAATATAATTTCTAACATGATTTACAGTTCAATTTCTCTAACACGTTGAAATTAATGGATAGAAACAAGATTAGGTAACTACACAGAATCACAGAATCAACTGAGTCATAATTCACATGGTGCACGCCCACACGCCCGTCACCTAATATGTGCGATACCTCAACACCAAACACATAACACGTATGTTAAGGGATTCATACCCTCAACACCAAGTTTAGAGGTGTTACTTACCTCGAACAACCCGAATCCAATATCGAGCAAGCCAAACAATACTCTAGAAATGCCATGCCGCGCATACCGACCTCCGAACGACTCGAAACTAGCCAAAAGCAACTCAAGAAAATCAAATAATGCCAAAGGAAACAAACCCAATCGATAAAGGTCAAATCTTTAATCAAAAGCCCAAAGTCAACCAAAAAGTCAACAAAAGTCAATGCCGGACTTGCCTTGGATTCTGAATCCAAGCTTACCCGAGCAAAGCCCGAACCAATACAAACTCACACGAATAAAAAGTGACTCAATCGGAGTCCGATAACTCAACAAATTCGCCAAAATATCGCTCTTGGGTGTTCACAACCCAAGAGTCCAACCCACATTAGTTGGGTCCCATATCTCCCGAAATACTCCTCCAAAACTCGCCAAATTTGAGTATGTTGTTCTCCTAATATATGAGAACAAAACCCCAAAAGGAATAGAGAAATAAACGCCTCTAACTCATTTTTAATTTTTAAAATTTAGGACATGGCCCTAGGTCTTGATTTAAATAATTAAATGGGTTTTCAATTAAAATTATAGATTAAAGCTTAAACCAAGGGAATGAATCAAAAGGAAATATTTAGGTTATGGTTTAGACCTTATCCCATGTAAGAAACTTGAAGAACATCCTTGAATTCTCCCAATCCCAAACTTTCATAATGAGAAAAACTCCAACAACATTAATAGCCAAAACACCCAACTGTTCTACCTTGTTTCTTGTACCAAATGATCTCGAAACTCGCTTTTGATGCCTCTAATGGATTTCACATAAAATTCAAGTTAAGTTAGGCTTTTGAATCACTCCATTTGACCTTATAATGAAGGAAATATGTTGGTTTCAATATTTGAAAATAGTACATATTTTTAAATACGAATTCAATGGCAATGTCGTAATTAATCTGAAATATCTGGTAACCTAATTCTTAAAAATGACCAAAACTTCTCATACGATGTCGAAACTTGGTGATTTCAATTGCTATGGTTCCAAAATTACGATACGAATATAATGGTTTAGTTGAAACACGAATCAAAGGCAGTTTGCTCAATATGGTAACCTTTATGCTCAAATCAACGTCGAAACCGAAAACAATCACTATACAGCCCGAACTTATCCAAAACTCATCGGAATTTAACCAAGCTTTGTGGACATGTCCAAAATTATCCTACAAACTTATTGGAATAATTAAAATCCGGTTCCGAGTTCGTTTACCCAAAAGTCAAACCTTGGTCAACTCTTCCAACTTAAAACTTCTAAAACGAGAGTCATTCTTCCAAGTTAATCCCGAACTGCTCGAAAACTGAAACCAACCATACACGCAAGTCATAATACATAATATGAAGCTACTCAAAGTCTTAAACCATCAAATAGAACGCTAAAGCTCAAAATAACTGGTCGAGTCGTTACACATAATGCCTTATTTAATGGCCAATGGAAGCTTACCAAGGGCTCATTAGTAGTGGCTCATGGAGTCAAGTTTTCTAATTTATATGTGATACAAGGGTCTATTCTTAGTGACTCTATAAATCTGGTAGAAAGTGATACTTTATCAGAATTGTGGCACAGAAGACTGAGTCATATGAGCGAGATGGGGATTAGGTGTTTGGCTAAGAAACATTTATTTTCTGGAGTGAAATACGTAAAGCTGAAAAGGTGTATCCATTGTTTAGATGGAAAATAGAAACGGGTTTTCATTCATTGCTATCCTCATTCAAGAAAGCATAAATTATTAGAGCTAGTGCACTCTGATTTGTGTGGTCTTTTTAAAATAAAGTCAAAAAGTGATGCACTTTACTTTGTGACCTTCATTGATGATCATTCTCACAAGCTCTATGTATATCCTTTGAAATTCAAAGATCAAGTACTTGGCGCATTTAAGGAATTCCAGGCCTTAGCTGAGAGACAAATGGGGAAGAAATTAAAATATATTCCCACTGACAATGGTGGTGATTATTGTGGTCCCTTTGATAACTATTGCAGAGAAGAAAGAATTCATCATCAGAAAACTCCACTCAAGACGCCTCAATTGAATGGTTTGGCAGAGAGGATGAACAGAACTCTAGTTGAGAGGGTTAGATGCTTGCTATCAGAGGCTAAACTTCCAAATACATTCTAGGCGGGAGTACTTAACATTGTTTCTTGTGTTGTCAATTTGTCTCCTATTTTTGCTTTGGATGGTGATGTCCCAGACAAAGTTTGGTTTGCCAAAGATATTTCTTATGATCACCTGAGAGTTTTTGGGTGTAAAGCTTGTGTGCTTGTTCCTAAAGATGAGAGATCGGAGCTAGATGTCAAAACTAAGCAGTGCATCTTTATTGGTTATGATTAAGATGAGTTTAGGTATCATTTTTATGATCCAGTTGATAATAAACTTATTAGAAACCGTGATGCAATATTCTTTGAAGTCTAGACTATTGAAGATATTGACAAAGCTGAGAAGATAGATTCTTAGAGTAATGAGAGTATAGTTGATATTGATTCAGTTTCTATTGCTAAGATACCTATTGCACATTAAACCCAAGACAATAATGAAGATATTGATCAAGATCAAAATAATCATCATGGTGTAGATGTTATGGATGCTCCAGTTGATGAAGTTGGGGTTGATCAGCAACCAATTCCTGCTAAAATAACTACTTCGAATGCTCTTAAAACCTCTCTTAGAGATCTACAAGGGAGAAGAAAAAATTCATGCGCTATCCTTCTGATGAGTATGTACTTTTGACGATATGGGAGAACCTGAGAGTTATGATGAAGCCATGCAAGATGCTCACAAAGATCAGTGGATAGAATCCATGGAAGATGAGATGAAGTCACTCCATGTGAATGGCACATATGAGTTAGTGAAATTGCCGAAAGTTAAGAGAGCTTTCAGAATAAATCTAGATCAACATACCTCCGCACCTAGGTACAAGGTGAGATTAGTTGTTAAAGATTTTGGCCAGAAGAAGGGAGTCCGCTTTGATGAAATTTTCTCCCCTATTGTGAAGATATCTTCTATTCGTGTGGTTCTAAGCTTAGCTACGAGTCGAGATTTAGAGGTTGAGTAGATGGATATAAATACTGCTTTTCTTCTTGGTGATTTAGATAAGGAGATTTATATAGAGTGGCCTGAGGTTTTTGTAATTAAGAAAAGAAAATTATGTCTGCAAATTGAAAAAGAGCATGTATGGATTAAAACAAGCTCCAAGGAAATGGTACTTGAAGTTTAAATCTATCATAGAAAAATAAGGGTACAAGAAAACTTTTTAGACCACTGTGTACTCTTCTAGAAGTTCTCTGATAATGATCATATTACCTTATTACTTTATGTGGATGATACGCTTATTGTTGGCAAAAATAAATACAGAATTAGTCCTTAAAAGTAGTTGAGCAAATTATTTGCGATGAAGGCCTTGGGGCCAGCAAAGAAAATCTTGGGCATTCAAATCCCCCGACACAGAGATAGAAAGGAGTTATTTTTGTCCAAAATGAAATATATTGAGAAGGTACTCAAGAGGTTCAATATGATAGATGCAAAAGTGGCTAGTACTTCTCTTGCTAAACACTTTAAATTGAGTATTAGTTAGAGCCCATCTGCTGATGAAGAGAAAAAAGAGATGTCTTGTATTCCTTACTCTTTTGTTGTTGGTAGTTTGATGTATGCAATGGTTTGCACTAGATCAGATATTGCACATGCCGTTGGTACTGCTAGTAGGTTCCTTTCTGTAATGACCCGGCCGATCATTTCGAGAGTTATAACCCTGTTTTCCCCATTCCTACTTCTTTTTGTGTTATTCAGCTATATTATATTATATCGGGTTCGTTGGTTCGAGTCCGGAAGGAACTCGGAGTGAAATGAGACACTTAGTCTCATAATTAAAAATTTTAAGTTAGAAAAGTGGACCGGATATGGACCTATATGTAAATGACCTCAGATTTGAATTTTGATGATTCCAATAGCTGTGTATGGTGATTTTGGACTTAGGAGCGTGTCCGGAATATTATTTGAAAGTCCGTAGAGGAATTAGGCTTGAAATGCCGAAAGTTTTATTTTGAGAAGTTTGATTGAGGGGGTTTACTTTTTGATATCGGGGTCGGAATCTGATTCTGAAAATTTGCATACCTCTGTTATGTCATTTAGGACTTGTGTGCAAAATTTGAGGTCAATCGGACGTGATTTGATAGGTTCCGGAGTTGTTTGTAGAAATTAGAAATTCCAACATTCATTAGGCTTGAATTGGGGTGTAATTCATTATTTTAGTGTTGTTTGAGGTGATTTGAGGATTTGACTAAGTTCGTATGATGATTTAGGACTTATTGGTATATTTGGTTGAGGTCCCGAGGGCCTCAGGTGAGTTTCGGATAGTTAACGGATCAAATATTGAACTAGAACAGCTGCTGCAATTTCCTTCTGTTGGAAATTGTTTCTGCCCAGAAATTGAGCCTAGATGTAAGCCCAAATCGAGCTCAGGGTCGAGGGCCACCATCGAAGTCCAGATCGAGCTCAGGGTCCACGATCGAAGACATGATCGAGCCCAGAGTCGAGGGCCACGATCGAAGGCATGATCGAACCCAGAGTCGAGGGCCACGATCGAAGGCATGGTCGAGCCCAAGGTCGAGGGTCACGGTCGAAGGCCAGGTCGAAGACAAAATCGAGGGCCAGGATCGAGGGGAAGTACTGAGGACTGGGATCGAGGACCTCGATCGAAGGCCAAGATCGAGGGCCAAGATCGAGGCAGAACCGAGGATGTCTGGACAGAATTATAAAAATAGGGACTTCGTCCCATTTGCCATTTTTGACAAATTGGAGCTTGGGGAGAGGCGATTTTTGATATATTTTTCAAGAAAAACTTGAGGTAAGTCCCTTATGATAATTTCTACTCAATAATATTGAATTATCATCGAGTAGTCCGACTAGATTACATGAATTTGAGGTGTAAATCAGAGATTGAAACTTAGAAATATAGAAATAAGATTTGTAGATTTGAGGGTCGAGTTGAGGTCGGATTTTGGTAAAATTGGTATGGGTAGACTCGTGGCTGGATGGGCTTTCGGATTTTGTAACTTTTATCGGGTTCCGAGACATGGGCCCCATAGGCGATATTTGAGCCAATTTCGGGTTTTGGTCTAATTTTGAAGCTTTTCTTGTGGAATTCATTCCATTAGCGTATATTGATGGTATAATACTGATTGTGAATAGATTTGGAGCATTTGGAGGCAGAGTCCAGAGAAAAGAGCATTGTGGGGTAGAGATTTGACCGGTTTGAGATAAGCAACGATTGTAAATCTAGTCCTGAGGGTATGAAACCCCGAATTTCATATCATTCTATTATTTTGAAGTGACACACATGCTAGGTGACAGACGTGTGGGCGTGCACTGTTGGGGATTTGTGACTTGGTACGCCCCGTAGCAACTGTAAAGTTGCATACTTTGTTGAAACTATTGATACTTATATATTTAAAAAACAAATTGTAAATTGGGCTGAATGCCATGTTTGGGCCTTGCGCCAATGCTGTTTGGACCCTTAGGGGCTGTTTCATATCATCCTCTCACTGTTTTCGATTGAAAATCTATACTCAGTCATGTTTATACTTGTTTACTACATAACTCAGTTTTATGACTCTATTTTGATGCATATAAATATTTTGGGCCGAATGCCCTATTTTACTGAAATGCCCGAGTGGCTTGATTTGTGAGGATGATTGTGGATCGGGGTTGCCCGCCTGCAGCATACTTGTGACTGAGTGAGGCCGAGGGCCTGATTAGTGAGGATGAGTATGGATCGGGGCTGCCCGCCTGCATCATACTTTATTTTTATCGCACGTGAGTTGTCCGCGCAGATTATAGCGCTTGGGCTGAAGGAACCCCTCCGGAGTCTGTACACATCTCCAGTGAGCGCAGGTACCTACTGAGTGCGAGTGCCGAGTGTCGAGTGCTGAGTGACTGGGAGGCAAGAGTGATTGTGAGGTATGCCCGAGTGGCACGAGTGACTGTGAGGTTTGCCCGAGGGGCTGTATATGAGTGATGTTTTGCCCGAGGGGCTGTTTATGATTTCATCATTTTGCTCACCTTTGCATTGAGCCTTTGGTTGAAAAACTGTTGGAAAAATGTCTTAAAATGATTTTTACTGGAACTGGGTTTAAACGAGATGTTTGATTGAACTGAGATTTCCTGATATGAACATTATATGCTTTATTGCTCGTCACTACTACTCAGTCTTTAT
>AWOL01S0081461.1:0-10188 GCA_000715115.1 Nicotiana otophora | reverse complement strand
TTCTCAAATTTACCTTTATCCTTGTCTTCTTGAGGTCTAGAAGAACTCTTCATCTCTTGATTCCGCCATGGCTTCTTGGAGATGGGTTTTGACCGACCTTTTTACGAGCTAATTTTCTTTCTTTTATTTTGATTTTCTACCTTTAGAGAAAAATCAACTAACTCATCTATTGTTACATATTGTTGTAATTCTGCTACATCAGTTATTTTCTTATTTAAACTATTTAAAAACCTAGCCATTGTAGCCTCTTCTTCCTCCATACAATTAGCTTGGATCATAGCCATATCCATAGCCTTAAAGTACTCATCCACAGGCATGGACCCTTGCTTCAATATTTGAAGATGTTATTTTAGCTCTCTTTGAAAGTGTGATGGTATGAATCTCTTTCTCATCACCCTCTTCATCTCAGCCCAAGTAGCAATTGGTGCTTGTCCTTCTTGCAATCTGTCCCTAGTAAGCTTTTTCCACCAAATAGCAGCATAGTCAGAAAACTCAACAATAGCAAGTTTAACCTTCTTACCCTCAGAGTAGTTGTGACAGTCAAATATAGCTTCAACCTTTCTCTCCCAATCAAGGTACAAGTCTGGATCCCTTGTTCCCTTGAAAGATGGCATCTTCATCTTTATACTGCTTATATTATCATCTTCTACTCTACCTCTTTGTCCCCTCCTATCTCTTCCCACCCTATCAAAATCGATATCATTAAAATTATCTATTGGGTTTTCTTGATTTACAATGGGAGCAAGGGGTACATTTCTCCTAGCTTGGGGCCTAACATTATTTTCCCTTCTAAGTTCAGCTATTGTATCATTTTGCTCAGCAATGGTGTCCCTCATCTCTTGGAGTTGCGAATTCCACCTTTCGAATTGTTGATGCATTGCTTGCAAGGTAAAATCATTTCTTGCTTTGATTTCGGCTTCTTGAATAATCCTTCGTTCATCATCACTACCTGTACGTGACATCTTAAATAATTAAACTATATCGGACAAATTGACTTTTCCCTCGATTGTTCTCACACACACTTTGCCCTTTTTTTCCTCTCGAAATAACCTTTGAACAAAATACTTTGTAGATTTATAGTTAAACCCAACTCGTATAAAGTGCTTAGTAGTAAAATTCAAACTTTTGGGGAACTAATGAAAGAAGAATCAAATCCTAGAACTATTAGGCTCAGTTGAAAGAAGACACGAACAAAAAGGAAAGGATTATATATTTAGATTAGGAAGAGTAAGGAAATCTTGGATCCCCTTTTCTTGTTTCCTTTGTTAATTTTTAGAAACAAATTAGATACAAAAGAAATTTCATGGATAGTAAGAAATTCTATTTTCTTAAACTGGTTTTCGTTTTTTTTCTCTGTTTTTAGTATTCAAGAAATCCGATGAATTATCAAGAACGAAATCTTGATAGAACCGCTCTGATACCACTTGATAACGACTAGGTGGGGAATCCAAACTAGAGTAAGAATTGGAAGACGTAAATGCGGAAGCAACAAAAATAAGAAATTGAACAACTAGAACTAAAGGGCAGAAAATAAAGGATATGGGAAAATTCAAGGAAAGAATTCCAAGAACTTCTAAGAATGCAAGTTCTATAGCCTTGACATGATCAAAGCAACAACGTCTTGATTTATTAAAGAAATCAAATGCCTTAACGTAAAAGCAAATCAAAACAATAGATTCGGATCTTGACCGCTTTACTAGTAACTTGAGACAATTAATAACTAGTATTAATTGCCTTCTAAGAATACCACAAAGGAATCAAAGATATCATAATAGAGAAGTAATCTTACTATCTTGAACTATGAACTAGTAAAGGTTAAAAGATAAATCTCAAAGCATAAGTAACAAAGGTTCAAAAGAACTCTCAAACTATGATATACTTAATCAATAATGAAGTCTCTCAATGAATGAGAAGAACTCCTTATTTATAAGAGTACTAAGGCATAAACAGTTCTTAATATTAGGTAGGGTGGATGCTAAGGCATAAAAAGTTATTACAATTAGGTAGGGTGGTTGCTACGGAGTAAGAAAAGTCATTAAAATTAGGTGGGGGGGCGGCCAAATCCCTTTGGGGCAGATTTGGACCTTAAAACTACTAGTTTGGGCCATTGGTTTGGACTCCAATTGGGCTCCTATTGAAACACCCCCTTTGGACCTTTTGTA
Source organism: Nicotiana otophora (assembly GCA_000715115.1). Taxonomy (NCBI): domain Eukaryota; kingdom Viridiplantae; phylum Streptophyta; class Magnoliopsida; order Solanales; family Solanaceae; genus Nicotiana; species Nicotiana otophora. Next base: position 8,026 of record AWOL01S0081461.1, on the reverse strand, counting down.
AGCTCATTTTGAGCCCACTTGGTGGACTTCAAGGGCTGATTTAGTGGCCCAATCTTCCTCATCTTAGAATTCAATTTGGATCACCAAATAATTGTAAAGCTTGGATAATTCATCTACTTTGGGCTTGAGCTCTTCCTCTACAATTAAAAGCTTCTTTGTTTTCCATTGAAGTCCAGCAACCTTAGTATGTAACTCTTTAGCTTGAGATCTTGTAAATGGCCTTTGAGCTTCCAAAACTCTATCCTTATCCTTGATGATATCAGTTCCTATACAATATCTGAAACTTATTTTCAAAATTGTTCTAATTTTGTATATTACCCCCTCCCCCCGTAAACAAGGATTACTTATAAATTATATACATTTCACCTTAAAAGGCTCCCAATCCATTATTAGNTCTCCCCGTAAACTGGATTACTTATAAATTATATACATTTCACCTTAAAAGACTCCCAATCCACTATTATTGCCTTAAATTAGGGGAATTAGTTACACCATTTTCCTTTTTTTCTCACCTCCCCTCAATTTTCCTATTCTCTGCTCCCTCTCTCTACCCAAAATTCCCGTAATTGAGAGCCAAAATTCGTGGGCAGTGAAGCCACGCTTCATATAAAGAAAATTCAGAACTTTAAATGCAATATCCTTTCTTGCCAAGTAAGCGTCTGAATGTTGCGTTGTTTCCATAGTTGGCATATCAACTATTCCTTTTAATTACAAAATTATTTTGCATTCCTTAGTTGTCAGCATGGTATTCCTTAAGAAATATAAATTGCTTCTTTCATTGCAGAATCCTTGCTTTTCTTAACTGACTTATCTTTTTCCTTTTCACCTAGTTCATCCGAGAAATTCGGAACAGATTTGTGCTATCCTCCATGTCCTTTTTCAAACCTTCTGTAACAGTGGTGAATATCGCAAACAGGACATATATATCAATTATCTCGAGATTAGTTGGTGTTGAAGCGTAAGTAGAATAGAGAGATGATAAATTTATATGGTACAACAACATATAAAGTAAAAAATAAATTTCGTAAAAATTTAATACAAATTTGATACATCTACAACATCATATAAACTAAAAATATATTTTATACAACTAATTATATAATATACAACTTATTTATAACTTATCTACAACTTTCATACATACTAAAAATAAATTTCATACAAGTAACTATACAGTATACACTTATTTAAAACTAATCTACAACTTATCTACAACTTTCATACATACTAAAAATAAATTTCATACAAGTAACTATACAGTATACACTTATTTAAAACTAATCTACAACTTATCTACAACTTTCATACATACTAAAAATAAATTTCATACAAGTAACTATACAGTATACACTTATTTAAAACTAATCTACAACTTATCTACAACTTTCATACATACTAAAAATAAATTTCATACAAGTAACTATACAGTATACACTTATTTAAAACTAATCTACAACTTATCTACAACTTTCATACATACTAAAAATAAATTTCATACAAGTAACTATACAGTATACACTTATTTAAAACTAATCTACAACTTATCTACAACTTTCATATATTATTTCAACTTAGTTAAATACAACTACAATACCATACAACTTAAATACAATTTTTATACAAATTTTATACAATATGTCTTTTGTATATTTTATATCTGATTGTTATATATTTTGTATGGGGTGTGTGTTTCTTCTTCTCTAAAATTTCAATCACAACTTTATCTCTTAATGCAATTTTGTTACATATCAATAATTTTATGTAAAAAGATAGTATTGATAACTTAAATATAAATTTTATACAACGATTCATAAATTATACAACTATTTTTCAATTTTCATGCAACATTCAAATAAAATATATATATAATTACAACAAAATATAATTTACATACAATTATACTACAACTTTACTACAATTTCGTAAGTATATTGCATGCCATGTGTTCTTATTCTTCTTCTTCTTCTTCGAGTTTTTGTAATGACCCGGCCGGTCGTTTTGAGTGTATTAGCCTTGATCCCCTATTTTCTGCTTTCCCCGTGTCTGTTTCTGCTTATATGACTTGCCGGAAAGTTTTGGTTTTGTTTTTGGAGTATTTTGGGACACTTAGTCCCTAAAACGGAAGCTTAAGGCTTAAAATTTTGACTGTAGTCGGAACTATGTGAAGATGACTCTAGAATGGAGTTTCGTCAGTTCTGTTAGCTCCGTCTGGTGATTTTGGACTTAGAAACATGTCCGAAATATGCTTTGGAGGTCTGTGATAGAATTAGGCTTGAACTGGCAAAAGTTGGAATTTTGGCGAATTTGGCTAGCAATGGAAATTTTGTTATCGGGGTCAGATTTGATTTTCGGGAATTGGACTATGTTCGTGGAGTCATTTAGGACTTGTGTACAAAATGTGAGGTCAATCGGATGTGATTTGATAGTTTTCGGCGTCGTTCGTGAAATATGGAAGTTTAGAAGTTCTTTAGGCTTGAATCCAGGTGTAATCTGTGTTTTGATGTTATTTTGGGTGATTTGAAGGTTTTCACATTGGGTTATATGACTAGTTGGTATGTTTGGTTGAGGTCCCGGGGGCCTCTGGTTGATTTCGGGTGGTTAACATACTTGATTTTGAGTTGATGAAGCAGCTGGAGTGCTGCTTCTACTAGTGTAACCGCACCTACGGAGTGGGCACCGCAAGTGTAAGCCCGCAAAAGCGGGGAAGGAACTGCAGAAGCGGGCATGTGGGTGCAAGAGCGAGATTGAGCCGCATGTGCGATGGGTATCCTGCACCTGCGATAGGCGCAGATGCGGTCCTTGGATTGCAGAAGCGGAGGCAGCGGGTAAATGACTACCGTAGGAGCGGGAATGTTTCCGCAGAAGCAGCCCTGCAAGTGCAGATAAATGGCCGCAGGTGCGAAAAGTCTAGGAAGAAGGTTTAAAAGCAAAGGTTCACGATTTTAGTCTTCTTTCAAAATTTTGGACTCGGACTTAGACGGTTTTGTAGAAAATTTTCGGGGTGATTATTGAGGTAAGCTTCTTGTACTCATTTTGGATCATAAAATTTGATTCCCCACTGATTGTGCCCACCTAATTAGTGAGATTTGCAAGTGAAATTTGGGGGTTTAGGGCTTGAGAATTGGAGAGTGGATTTTGGGGATTTGGATTACCAAATGGTGTTGGATTTCAATAAATTTGGTATGGTTAGACTCGTGAGTGAATGGGCTTTCGGGTTTTGTGACTTTTGCCGGATTTCGAGGCGTGGCCCCCCGGGGCCGGGTTGAGCCTATTTCGGTGTTTGGCTTACCATTTCGTGTTTTCCTTGAAGAATTGATTCTTTTAGCATTAATTATATCGTACTGCTTGTGGCTAGATTCGGGGCATTTGGAGATTGATTCGAGGGGAAAAGGCATTGCGGAGTAGGATTTTGCGCGGTTTGAGGTAAGTAACAGTTTTAACCGGTCCGAGGGTATGAAACCCAAGATTATTAGATTATGTGAGTATTTTGGAGGTGACGCACATACTAGGTGATGGGCGTATGGGCGTGTACCGTAGGAATTGGTACTTGGTCCATTCCGTGAAACTANATGTCCTTTTTCAAACCTTCTGTAACAGTGGTGAATATCGCAAACAGGACATATATATCAATTAACACGAGATTAGTTGGAGTTGAAGCGTAAGTAGAATAGAGAGATGATAAATTTGTATGGTACAACAACATATAAAGTAAAAAATAAATTTCGTAAAAATTTAATACAAATTTGATATATCTACAACATCATATAAACTAAAAATATATTTTATACAACTAATTATACAATATACAACTTATTTATAACTTATCTACAACTTTCATACATACTAAAAATGAATTTCATACAAGTAACTATACAATATACACTTATTTAAAACTAATCTACAACTTATCTACAACTTTCATATATTATTTCAACTTAGTTAAATACAACTACAATATCATACAACTTAAATACAATTTTTATACAAATTTTATACAATATATCTTTTGTATAGTTTATATCTGATTGGTATATATTTTGTATGGGGTGTGTGTTTCTTCTTCTCTAAAATTCCAATCAAAACTTTCTCTCTTAATGCAATTTTGTTACATATCAATAATTTTATATAAAAAGATAGTATTGATAACTTAAATATAAATTTTATACAACGATTCATAAATTATACAACTATTTTTCAATTTTCATGCAACATTCAAATAATATATATATATATAATTACAACAAAATATAATTTACATACAATTATACTACAACTTTACTATAATTTCGTAAGTATATTGCATGCCATGTGTTCTTATTCTTCTTCTTCTTCTTCTTCGAGTTTTTGTAATGACCCGGCCGGTCGTTTTGAGTGTATTAGCCTTGATCCCCTATTTTCTGTTTTCCCGTGTCTGTTTCTGCTTATATGACTTGCCGGGAAGTTTGGTTTTGGTTTTGGAGTGTTTTGGGACACTTAGTCCCTAAAACGGAAGCTTAAGGCTTAGAATTTTGACTGTAGTCGGAACTATGTGAAGGTGACTCTAGAATGGAGTTTCGTCAGTTCTGTTAGCTCCGTTGGGTGATTTTGAACTTAGAAACATGTTCAAAATATGATTTGGAGGTCTGTGATAGAATTAGGCTTGAACTGGCAAAAGTTGGAATTTTGGCGAATTTGGCTAGCAATGGAAATTTTGTTATCGGGGTCAGATTTGATTTCGGGAATTGGACTATGTTCGTGGAGTCATTTAGGACTTGTATACAAAATTTGAGGTCAATCGGATGTGATTTGATAATTTTCGGCGTCGTTTGTGAAATTTGGAAGTTTAGAAGTTCTTTAGGCTTAAATCCGGGTGTAATCTGTGTTTTGATGTTATTTTGGGTGATTTGAAGGTTTTCACATTGGGTTATATGACTAGTTGGTATGTTTGGTTGAGGTCCCGGGGGCCTCTGGTTGATTTCGGGTGGTTAACATACTTGATTTTGAGTTGATGAAGCAGCTGAAGTGTTGCTTCTACTGGTGTAACCGCACCTACGGAGTGGGCACCGCAAGTGTGAGCCCGCAGAAGCGGGGAAGGAACTGCAGAAGCGGGCATGTGAGTGCAAGAGCGGGATTGAGCCGCATGTGCGATGGGTTTCCTGCACCTGCGATAGGCGCAGATGCGGTCCTTGGATTGCAGAAGCGAAGGCAGCGGGTAAATGACTACCGTAGGAGCGGGAATGTTTCCGCAGAAGCAGCCCCGCAAGTGCGGATAAATGGCCGCAGATGCGAAAAGTCTGGGAAGAAGGTTTAAAAGCAAGGGTTCACGATTTTAGTCTTCTTTCAAAATTTTGGACTCGGACTTAGACAGTTTTGTAGAAAATTTTCGGGGTGATTATTGAGGTAAGCTTCTTATACTCGTTTTGGATCATAAAATTTGATTCCCCACTGATTGTGCCCACCTAATTAGCGATATTTTCAAGTGAAATTTGGGGGTTTAGGGCTTGAGAATTGGAGAGTGGATTTTGGGGATTTGGATTACCAAATGGTGTTAGATTTCGATAAATTTGGTATGGTTAGACTCGTGAGTGAATGGGCTTTCGGGTTTTGTGACTTTTGCCGGATTTCGAGGCGTGGCCCCCCGGGGCCGGGTTGAGCCTATTTCGGTGTTTGGCTTACAATTTCGTGTTTTCCTTGAAGAATTGATTCTTTTAGACTATATTAATTATATCGTACTGCTTGTGGCTAGATTCGGGGCATTTGGAGATTGATTCGAGGGGCAAAGGCATTGCGGAGTAGGATTTTGCACGGTTTGAGGTAAGTAACAGTTTTAACTGGTCCGAGGGTATGAAACCCAGGATTATTGGATTATGTGAGTATTTTGGAGGTGACGCACATACTAGGTGACGGGCGTATGGGCGTCCACCGTAGGAATTGGTACTTGGTCCATTCCGTGAAACTGTAAAGTTGAATAACTTGTTGCTAGCTATATGCTCTCCCCGTGTTATAGAAATTTGACTGCAAATCATGTTAGAAATCATGCTTAGGCTATGTGATGGTACCGTTGGGACCCACATAGGTCGCCTACTTGTTGAATTACTTGCTAATTGTTGTCTTGTACTCAGTCACGGTTTTACTTATGTATCATATCTCAGCCTCTTCTTGATTCTTGTTGATACACTATGTTATCTTTGTTTAGGACGATCTTTGTGATTTCCGAGAGCCCGAGAGACTAGAGAGATTGATGATTGAGTAAGGTTGAGGGCCTGTCGATGAGGTATTGATTCTATGGCACATGAGTTGTCTGTGCAGCACGTGAGTTATCCGTGCGGATCCACATATTGATACTATAGCACGTGAGTTGTCCATGCAGCACGTGAGTTGTCTGTGCGGACATAGCGCTTGGGCTGAAAGGAGTCCCTCCGGAGTCATCACACCCCCAGTGAGAGAATGTACCTATTGAGTGTGAGTACTGAGTGCTGAGAGTCGATTGATTTGAGCTGTTGTGATGAGTTGAGCGACTGTTGTCCTGAGAGGCTATACTTGCTTTTTCCTTTGTTGATGCACTTAGTTGCTATCTGGCATTGTTGTGAAATTCCTGAAAGATTCTATATTTGGATTACCTAAACTTTAATTGTATAAAACTGATTGGACTTAAACTGCCGGATGTAAAAGCATGTTTATTCTTTGCTGGAATTATTGAAAATGAACTNCTTGTTGATACACTATGTTATCTTTGTTTAGGACGATCTTTGTGATTTTCGAGAGCCCGAGAGACTAGAGAGGTTGATGATTGAGTGAGGTCGAGGGCCTGTCTATGAGGTATTGATACTATGGCACATGAGTTGTCTCTGCAGCACGTGAGTTGTCCATGCGGATCCACATATTGATACTATAGCACGTGAGTTGTCCATGCAGCACGTGAGTTGTCTGTGGAGACATAGCGCTTGGGCTGAAAGGAGTCCCTCCGGAGTCTGCACACCCCCAGTGAGAGCATGTACCTATTGAGTGTGAGTACTGAGTGCTGAGAGCCAATTGATTTGAGCTGTTGTGTTGAGTTGAGCGACTATTGTCCTGAGAGGCTATACTTGCTTTTTCCTTTGTTGATGCACTTAGTTGCTATCTGTCATTGTTTTGAAATTCCTGAAAGATTCTATATTTGGATTACCTAAACTTTAATTGTATAAAACTGATTGGACTTAAACTGCCGGATGTAAAAGCATGTTTATTCTTTGCTGGAATTATTGAAAATGAACCGTAATTGTATAGCTCGTCACTACCTTCTATGAGGATGTGCATTGATTATAGGCAGTTGAACAAGGTCACAATCAAGAACAAGTATCCTTTGCCACGTATTGATGATCTATTTGACCAGCTTCATGGAGCGAGGGTGTTCTCCAAGATTGATTTGAGGTCAGGGTATCACCAGTTGGAGATTCAGAATTCGGATATTCTTAAGACAACTTTTAGGACCCGATATGGCCATTATAAGTTCCTTGTGATGTCTTTTGTGCTGACCAACTCCCCCGCAACGTTCATGCATCTGATGAACAATGTGTTTCAGCCTTATCATGACCCATTCATTATTGTTTTCATTGATAATATCCTGCTGTACTCTCGTAGCCAGGAGGAGCATGACCAAAATTTGAGGATTGTGTTACAGCGATTGAGGGAGGAGAAACTTTATGCAAAGTTCTCCAAGTGTGAGTTTTGGCTCAGTTCAGTGGCGTTCTTGGGACACGTGGTATCCAGTGAGGGTATTCAGGTAGACCCGAAGAAGGTAGAGGCGGTTCAGAGTTGGCCCAGACCGTCATCAGCCACGGAGATTCAGCGTTTTCACGATTTGGCTGGTTATTACTGTCGTTCTGTGGAGGGTTTCTCGTCTATTACATTGTCCTTGACTAAATTGACCCAAAAGGGTGCTCCATTCAGGTGGTCGGATGAGTGCGAGGAGAGCTTTCAGAATCTCAAGACTGCTTTGACCACGGCTCCAGTTCTAGTTCTGCCATCGGCTTCTAGTTCTTACACAGCGTATTGTGATGCCTCACGG